>PNEQ01086038.1:0-24578 GCA_003012365.1 Medauroidea extradentata | reverse complement strand
TCAATCTGTCGCGGATCACCACCTTTTTAGTGTTGTTGCACACGACACTACCACCCACGTTGATCGAGAAACGCCCTGCAGAGTCCCCGCATTCCAGCACGTCCGTGTTCGTGCCTCCAAGCGAGTGAACTCTGACCTGCCTGCCAGATAAATCTATCTAAGCACTGGCTAGCTCCGAGCTTGTTTGAAATTGTAAAAGCCAGCACTTCTCTGTACGTGCTTCCAAGCAAGAGAACTACTACTAGCCTGCCACATAAATCCTATTCCAGTAGAAGCAAGCTAATAAGCTACTTGAAATTTAAAAAAATCTAAACAAGGAAAAAAATCAGAAAAGTTTACTTAGAAAAGTTGCTTGAAATTAAATTAGCTTTCAAATGAGTCCAAACACGATATAAATCCAATAAAATTGACTTGTAAAATTCTATGCTTTTCTCTTGCTTTAAAGTTAAATTTAAAGTTAAAAGAAAATTTTAATGTAAATTTCTCTACTCGCATCCCCAATTAATAGGTTGGATCCCACCGTATACATCCTTATACCTGGTTACGTTGGCCTACTTAATTTGTTATAAACAGAGAAAAAAAATATTAATTAAGACAAAAAATAAATTGAAATTACTGTGTGATAAGAGGCCAAGTAAGTGCTACGTTACAGTGCACGTCACAACACATAACAAATGGTAAAATCATCATTTGTTACAATGTTTGCTACCTCTTCCATACGTGCCAACCGGCCCTTTATATTCCTGCGTGAATGGTTTTTCCGTAGTGCCCCTAGCTAACAATAGGTGAAGTGTGCGTAAGGAATAAAGGATGAGTTGCTTGTCAGAAAATCTCAAGACTGGGGTGAATGAATATCACTTGGCTAATGAGAGGTAATACACTTAAAAAAGAGGGAAGAATGGGAATAAGGATCTTGGTGAGGTAGGGTTGACTAATAGCAGGGAGGGTATTCTACAGTGAAATCTGTTTGGTTTGTATTGAACCCAGATGTATTGAATGTTTGCATCTGTGGAATACATTCTGTAGTCCCATTTATTATTTGTCTGCATTTCAAAACCACGTTCATTTAATGTCTAAATGTATTGAAATTGTTTTTGTCAGGCTTCTGAGAATCAGTGGATAGAGGTCCCACTATATTTCCTTTGTTCTGAGAGGTGGGCAGTTTACTAGAACTGTCTACATAGAGAAAGAAATAGAAAAGGGAGTTTCTTTTCTGAACAATTTATTAATTACTGTAACATAAAACGAAAGTTGCTAAGCTTCTCTGTAATAAACATTCTGTATCTTGGTTTACAACAAAAAGATAAATTGATGGGAGTTGTTACAATTACTGTGAAAAGATAATTAATACAAATTACAATTGTAAACCACATACATACGAAACAAATTACTTGCCACGAGGTAAGAAAACTAGGGGATGGCGAAGATACTTATTCTAGTAAATAAACGACTATCTCAACATACCGTATTTGCCGGCATATAAGACTACTATTTTTACATATTTTCTGCCTTCAAAAATTGCTACTCGTCTTATATGAAGGTGCAAAAATTTTTGGTAACCAAAAATCGTTTGAAAGCTAAGCTGTAAGCTGTGGAGTTGTAGGATGTTTCAAGGAATTGCAATTTTAGTCACAAATGAAAACGAGTGCCCCGTTTTTTAATAAAATTTACGGTACGAAATTTTGATGAGCGTCATTCATAATAAATGACACTTACTTGCAGCGAAGCAACGATCGATGCAGCTGGAGCGCGTGCCGAGATACTTTGTCTTGCCAGCCTACAACTCTCGGACGGAGAAAACGAGAATCTAGGTCCGCATGCTTACATCTTTTGTCTCGCAAGCACAAAACTCTCGGGCGGAAAAAATGAGGACCTAGGTACCATACCACACATTCATGTGTCTACCGTCTAGTGCTAGGCTGGCAGGCAACAGCGCACAGGAATGCAATGACCTTGCAAGCAGCTATTGTAGCCCGGCGTTGCCATGTAGCGCGCGGCGTGCCTCAGTCCGGCGTTGCCAAGTCGCGCACAGCTGCCGGCAACTGATGATGTTGCCGGCTGCCACTGTGCATTTCCTTGGCTCTTGGGCGTCCGGAGGGCAGCAGTAGCCAATGTTATTCTTTTATGTGTTTACTATGATGTTTATATGATGGTAATAAATGCATTGAAAATATTTAAACTAAATTTTTAATGTTTCTGGCAAAGGAAAAAAAATATTATTCTGTCGGAAATTTCAAAATTAGTAATTAACTTTTTTTCAATGTTTTGTACCTTCAAAACCATGACATGTCTTATATACGGGGTCGTCCTATATGCCGACAAATACAGTAGTAGCCCGAGGTCACTCCAACATTAAATAAACAAACAGAAAATAACCTAGGAACTAATTGGAAATTCTTTAAAATGAAGACAATTGACTACATTGTGGTCAACAACAAGAAGGCCGCACTTGAATCGCGCAGTAATCTAGTGTCTCGTAATGCCAGACCAACAGGCTCCCTCACGCGACAAACTTAGTCCATCTTTCATGTTAGAGTATTACTCCTATAAATACACAAAAGAAAGAGACTACTCCTCTTTCTAGAACCTTTCTGCCTAACATGAATAGTAAACTGTTTTACTTAGTTGGCATGTTTCGGCACCTTGCCCAGTTCTCCATGCAACCTCCTGCCTTTTCTGTTTTTGGACCCCAACTGTTACTGCCCCTCCGTCTTCCCCTCAAAACTTTTCACCTTCCGAGCAGGTGGGGCCTCCAGCTATCTTTCACTTACTCTCCCACCAACTCGGTCGCTCTCTCAATTTCCCCTATGTCATGGTGCCAGCTGAGCCCAGCCTGCAGTTACAGACAAAAAAAAAAGTAATGCTACGCACTGCGCTACATTAGACTTGGTCATTGAAGCGTCTGAAGGCGAACACAGACAAGGAAGGGAGCGGGGAAGTAATATGTGGAAAAAGTCTAGAATTGCCAAATGAACACTAAACCCCCGAAATTTCCAGATAGCTCATGACTAATCGACCGCCTGTTGATGTAAACTGCCTGGACATTGTCTCGCTTACACAGCAACCAAAACCATGCAAAGAATTTACTGACTGCTGTGGATGCAGTGAACTCTACTAACTTTCTGATGCGGGCTCTCATTTGTCTGCCATTAAGACAGCTAAAGTACATCACCAAACACCATACGACCTGCTTTTACACCACTGAACTTTAAGCTTAAATAAAATCTTTCTGCTTAAAAACCAATTTTGAAAATATGTACGTGAACCATTTTCAGGATTTATATATAAAAAAAATAATAATAATAATTTTCTTAAATTTTACCCTGGGATACTATAGCACTTGGGGCCACCATTCTTCACCTGAAGAAACTAGCTTGCCCAGTGTAAAGTTGCAACCTTGTGGGAAAAAAAATATGTCCGTCTATGTTTTTGTGTGTGTTTACACTGCAAGTACAAATTTGTAAGTATAGTACATACATGTACATTTCTGTCTTAAATTAGTAGTAGTCTAGCTGCTTTTTCTACCTTTCTTATAGTTAACAAGAATAGTTCTGCAACACTGTTCTCACTAAGACAGAGAGTAGGGTTCAAAGGATGCACAGATCAAACTCCAACTCCTGTTACTATAACAGCCACTTTTTTTTTTTAAGTAGGGTTTAGTTTTGTGTTTGATAGCAAAAATTAATAAATAATTTCAAATTTGGTTCTGGGTAATTTTTTGTTATTGGTAAACAATACAGATTTCATATTGTGCACAATTTATTAGTATGTCTGCTATTTAATTGTTTCCAAAGGTTCATGTTAACCATTTGTTTTGCATTAACAATGAAATTGAATGGGGAGTGAACTCGAGAGCAAGGCCTTACACACAGAGAAGCATACTCCTAAACTGAGAGCTCCTAGGCTTTTGCCAATTCCTGAATGGTGACGTGTAATGGGGTCTTTCAAATGGAGCAGCGTTGGAATGCAAAGGCGACAGAAGTAGGGGTGCTTTAGAGAAAACCTACTCGGCAGTACAACATTCATCTTGTTTTCCTCTTGTGAAAACTGAAGTGGTCTAACCACTACATTGCTATGATCCCTTTTTAATCAGATATCATAAAGTTACAGGTACTGAAAATATTTCAACATCTACAAAATTTACATGAAATCATATCTATTAAGTCTTGAGTGCAGCCATGCAGAACTCAATTTTCTTAATCAATTTCTGAAATTTTTTGTATAGCATATACTGTATTTTACTGTGACTTTCAATGAAGTATCAAGCTGGAAGTTGTATGGGGCTGGTGTAAGCAGTAATGTTGGGACAGCTCCACATTTTTGCCAATTCCAATTCTGTTTGATTTTAAAAGTTGTGTTTTAAGTTTTGAATCTGGATGATATAAATGTATAATGTACTTTATTACTACACAGTTTTAAATAACTCTTTATGTATCTCTGCATCTATTATGACGTCAGGCACAACGTATGGCGCTGAACCAAGTAGTGTTGGTGCATAAGTTTGGCTGGAATCACACTAACGCATTGTGCCTCTAGATTGAACTACGTATAGTACTTGTGTGCACATCGTAGCGTGTCCCGGGGCTAGCCCCTGATTTATTTTCATGTGTAAATCGTCAATGTTTGTTCAATGTATTTTATTCAGTGTGTCCAGCGATCGGGAAATTGCGGGAAGTATGGGAACTATACGTGAATTTTGCGGGCTCGGGAATGTGCAGGAAATGTACAGTGGAATCCCGTTACTACGAGAGTTCGTAACAGCACAAAAAATTGTTGTAATTACGAGTTGTCGTAAGAACCGAAAGTTCATATAAATATGCAATTTTCTAGGTTATTGGCGTATGTGAGCTAGGAATAATAACAGTACACTTTACCTTGGCTAGTATCTCTGCTATTATAATACAAGACTGCCAAAAATGATAGGCATGTGTTTATTAGGCATAACATTAAATAATTTTATTTATTTCATGATCTCCATTAGTTTTTTGTTAACATTTTCACCCATTACAGCACAGCAAACCGTAATGTAAACAAAACAAAAATGGACATCTAGCGAGACAGCAACTAAAACGAACAGCACTGCCAGCTCACTTGTGGTTGGCTGAAACGAACAACGCTGCACCAATAAGATCTTATGAGTGGACTAACAAATGACATGCGGTTCTTCCATATTACCCACGTTGCGAAGTATTCAAAGCGACAATAAACTGTTTTTAGTAAGAGTACAGTTTATTTATCCATTCCAATATAAATTTCGCTAAAATGAAAACCTATCGTTAAGAAATCATAACACGTAACGTACAAAAACACGACACCAGAAGTTTATGAACTTACTCGGGTAGTGTAAAACTTCAACTCCAGGCGTTCAAAAAGTGATCCAAATGAAGTTTGCTTTTGATGCGTTGCCATGATCGAACAAATCTAACGTGTTCTACAAACAACTCTAGCAGGTTAAGTAACTTTTAAACTTCTTGCAGCGTAACATACACAATAAAAAAAAATGATAGTGAGTTTGAAACCGATTCTGCAATGCCGTTCCTTATCGTAATAAAACCAAGATGCACGCAAGCAATGCTGTGTACTCAGTCCACGGGCCACTTTCGCTTTTGCGCTGTGCCATGCCAAGATGGCGTCCATAACAATCGAGGTGGAGCAAGTCACGGCAGCGTTGCCAGGTGCAACTGCAATTCCACTGTTGCCGTATCTCACGTTGTTCACTCTGCCACGCTATGCCGATGAACGATGATTATCATGTGCGCTTTCGCTTTGTTTACTTCTAATTTTAAAAAAATCATTTTGCGCGGTATGTTAATGATTATTGCTTGTGAATCTCTCGTATCTACGAAACTGCTCATAACGATACCACTCGTAAATACCGAACATTTATACAATAAACTGCATACACAAACTGACGGTGCATTACAAATCACTCGTAATTACGAACGTCTCGTAATATCCCGTACTCGTAGTAGCAGACTTCCACTGTACTTGAAATTTTTCTTTTGTGCAGGAATTTCTCTGCCACCGATCGTTTCGTTGTTAGTCATCAAGAAATTGGAAGGTACTTTGACAGCTGCAATTTTAGTTATTTCTAGGGACAAGTGTTTTTCGCAACATATAAAGTCGCAAATTTTTCAATTTTTGTTTTAAAATCGCGAAGTCGTATCCTGTGCGAAATTACAAAAAAAAATTTACGTTTTCCGTAGTAATGCCTTCGATTCGAGAATCGATTGCAAGTGAATCGACAGAACCAGATTTCGGCAGCGAAAGCAAAATTCGAGTATATCGAAGTAGATCAGAAAATGGCAGGCGAATGTTTACTAGGTTTAGTGCACAGTCGTAGAAGAACAGGTCTGGACACTCGCCTGTTTACCAATGTATTTTGCTTGACCCCCTTGTTGTTTGGCTGTAGTTCGTCAAGTTACCGAGAATGTAGTACTTTTTGGCGTTGTAATTTGGGCGGTCAGACTCAAAACTCCGCCCACTTTTTTCCATTGTTAAATTTATTAAGTAACTAAAGATTGCTGGAACCTTTTCTGAAATTTGTGAGCGAAGGAAGTATTTCATAAATTGATAAAAAATACATTTTGATAAATTGTTTATCTTAGTGGGAAGGAAGTGTGTGGAGTTTGGGTCCGACCACCCTAACTGCAGTGCCAATAAAACACAATATTCTCGGTAACTTGGTGAACTGCAGCCAAACAATAAGGGGGTCAAGTTTTCCAGGCGAGTGTCCAGACTTGTTCTTCTACGGCCGTGGTTTAGTGAATGCATTTATTTGTCCTGTTTTCACATGTTACTTGGTATTTTTTTATGTTGTTTAATATTGTAGTTATAAATGAAGATTGAACATTTTTTTGCGACTGCAAGGAATAAGTACAAATATTGTTGCAACTCCGATGAAGTTGTGATGTGTAATTTGACTTAATTGATGTCTCCGGAAACTGCAAAGTTTTCGTCACGCATCATGTGAAAAAAACCAGGATTGAATGGCAAAATGCAGCATTAATTTTATCGGCAGGAAAAACAGTGAAAATAACAAGGATAAAATTGTTGTGCCTACAAATAGGAAATATAGATGCGAAACACGAATGAATATATTCAAGGTAATTAGGTTATAATTTAAAAAATTGAAATATTTATCCCATCACTTGTGTTCTTTACAGAATATTATTTATACGTACAGATGTAGTTTCGTAAAATGTGACGTAGATAAATATAGCTAACAGACGTAAATTAATTTAGCTAACAGTTGTAATGTGTTAGGACTACGTCAAATATCCTGGAGGATAATATAACCTTTAACTGTTACATTTTATTGCATGTACATTTTTTCCAAGAAACGTGTCTTGATTTTCGACTGTATAAACCATTAAAAATATAATATTGTGTTGGCCTCTCATGTTTTATAAATTATTCCGTTCACTTCGACTGAACCTTCAGATGCATCAAAAGAGGACTTTCAACATTTCAATCAATTTAAAAATCTGTGTAAAGGAAAGTATTTTAATTAAATACTAGAAAAATAATATTTTTATACACATTTGCCACCTCTATAAGGAACATTAAAATTGTATGATTATTGTTAGTCTGCTTGGGTAGCACAAATTAACATTGTATTATGTTTAAAGCACTGTACTGGAATTTCTCAGGAAATGTGGGAAATGTACTGGAATTTGAAATACCACTTTTGCTGGACAACCTGTTATTGCCTGTTTGTCATAAGCCTTGTGGTCTTTCCAACAATTTTCCAGTCTGTAAGTTTTGTGTAAGTATTGATTGTAGTTTATTTGTTAAAGAGTAAGCAGGTCAGTAAATATTTATTAAGATTTAAAGTAGTTAAAAGTTCAGTAACTGTGATTTTTTTTAATAAGTAACACTTAATTTGGTAATTTAAAAATCATTTCTGATTCTAACAGTGAGTAGAGCAGTTTTTTTAGTAATGTTAATATGCTTTATTTACAATTTTAAAGGATTCTGAATGGCCTTTATTTATTTTTAAATATGTGTTTTGCTAAAGTTGTGTGCAAATTGTATTTAACAGTCATGTATTCGGATAAAGCTTGGAGTTTGAGGACAGAGAAGCCGAGCTAAATTGAGACATTCCAAGAAAGCTTGTTTTTAGAGCAAAATGAGCCTAAAAAGACAACCGTTAAGAAATTAGCATCATGTTTTATTATTGTATCCAATGGTGTTGGGACACATATATATAATCTATGTCATAGACAAAAAAGTTTCACTAGATCAGCATCTCTTATGTTAATATTTTTGACAGAGTACAGCTTGCAACAACAGCGCCTTGCGCCCGGGACGGTACTAAAACAAGATGGCTGCCGTATGGCAAAGATAATACATTAGAGACGGGAAGCTCGAATTTACCTATCTGCCAAAGTCAGCGACCGTGCTGCCATCTATCGGTGCGGCAGTTTGCTAAAACTATCGCACATTCTAGCGATTAATCTAAGAACTACTTTGACTAGCATTTATTTGGCGGGCAATTCAAATCTTGGGCACATATATGAGTGCACTATTATTAACTATCCAGAAAACAATATACAATCATAGGAATACATTTTTCGTCGACAGTAGTGTATATGTATTTGTGTGTGTGTGTGATTGTGTGTGAGTGTGTGTGATTGTGTGTGAGTGTGTGTGATTGTGTGTGTGTGTGTGTGATTGTGTGTGATTGTGTGTGATTGTGTGTGAGTGTGTGTGAGTGTGTGTGATTGTGTGTGAGTGTGTGTGATTGTGTGTGAGTGTGTGTGAGTGTGTGTGAGTGTGTGTGAGTGTGTGTGAGTGTGTGTGATTGTGTGTGAGTGTGTGTGTGTCTGTTGAAATGTGCTAAAAGAATTTTATATTGTTTTCTGGATAGTGAATAATAGTGCATTCACACATCTACCCAAGATTTGAATAGCCCACATATACACATGTACAGATTATATAAATACATAGAATATGTTTTAAAATTATATTAAACCAATCAAATAGGTTTCATGATTTTATGTTGTTGAATTTACATACAAACTACATTTTATGTATTTTTGTAATATATAATGTTCGAAATATACTCTTTAAAATTTCTGTTTAAAAAATGATTGCCTTACCAGAATTTCATATTATCTTCAGGATAATGAATAACACAAAACACATACTTTTGTAAATTATAGATGTGTATGGTAAAAAGAATAACATAGGTACAGTATACTGATTAAAAGTGACAATTGGTTACATAAAAAAAAGTTTTTTCTAGAGATACCTCAGTTACCTGTATATTAATTTTTGTTGCTTAGTTTTCACTGTTGGGCAGAAAGCATTTTGAATTACTGTTAAAAGTATGATAATGTAGTATTTTATTATTTTAAAAAAATCTGTAATTGTAGAGCAAAATTCTTATTTAGGCCTACATAATGCCAAACTTATGTGTTTAAAATAATAAAATAAAATGTATAAGTAATTATTGCCAAAGTGCAAACACTATACAATTGTTTTAATTCACAATATATTTACACTGTACTACTGGTAGAGTATATTACTAAAGACATTGCAGTGATGTTTTTATGTTGAAAAAGTGTTGATAAACCGACCATACTGTGAAGTGACTGGCCATGCTGGAGATAATTATATATAAATTTTTTTTCTAAACACATTTATTTAAATTCTTTAATTTTCATTGCGAGGATTAAGGTACCTGATGGCATGCCAGCATGCACTAAATGGCCTCAAGGGTGATAAGGCAGGTAGAACCCAGTTACCCATGTAGTTTTAAGTAGTGATTTTTTTTACAGTCCTTAAGTTTTTTTTCTTACTATTGCTGTTGCCCAACTTGCCAGTAGGACTGATACTGTGTGGTCCTATGTTTGTTTGGAATTATCACTGCAATATTAATTCAAGCAATTAATGACGTGTGATAATTTTTTTTGTTTGTTGTTTTGTAGTCTGTTGCTGTTCTTTGTGTGGTAACAGTGTTTTGTTTTCCTCTTTGTGTTAAAATGTTTAATTACCGCTGAGTATTCTCAAATAGTATTGTAACAGAATGATTAAAAAAATTTTTTATCATACTGAATAAATTGTTTAAATAATTTAATTTTAAATCAGAATATGCAGGGGCACAAAAGTTCCCGGAAGTGATGATGGGGGGAAAGGGGGTGTAAGGGATGCTGGCTGGTGCACTGCTGTCGCGTCAACCATTGCTCAGCCCCATTTGTTGCTCATCCTTTGAAGGGATACAACGTGCGCTGAGTATGTCGGCCTGTGGCGGCCATTTCGAGGCAAGGGTACCCACGTGGCAGAGTGGGTCAGGTCTGACATGGATAACTTTGTAACGTCGAGCGGCAACATTAAAGAGGAGTGTAAACTGCTAAAAGGATTAATGATTGCAGTTTAGTGTTTCTTTTTGGTTGTTTCGGGCTGCCAACACCACAATTTTCCTGGCTACATGGTCGTGATAAATCGCCACTGATGGGAACTATCTGTCGGCCTAAGTAAATTTTTGTTTGAATTGCTGATCGTTTTAAAATGAAGTAAAAAAACGAAGAAAGTTTTTACGAGCACCTTGTGTGTGTGTTTTCTTTTGTCATGGACGGCGGCCGAACCCAATCAGCCCGAGTTTATTTACAAGTCTCAGTTCTACCGCTGACAAGCACAGCTAGCTTGATGAAACTCTACTATATGTGTGTGTGTGTATATATGTGTGTGTGTTTGTGTGTGTTTGTGTGTTTGTGTGTGTGTGTTTGTGTGTGTGTGTTTGTGTGTGTGTGTTTGTGTGTATGTGTGTGTTTGTTTGTGTGTGATTTTATTTATTTGGAGTATTATAAACAGTACCACCACAATACAATGCAATTTACATGACTGGTTTCAAATTTTGCTTAACCACACAAGTATTATCTTACAACTTTTCATGCCCAGTTTTTCTATATGTGGCAATACCTCCAATAGAATATGAAGGAAACTAAAGTAATTAAAAAACCAAGCTTCATTACTTAGAGTAGAGAAATATTCTATTCCATTCCTTGCATTCATAAACCGCACATGAATTTTCAGCCAATAAGATATGGTTTTGAAAATAAATATAATTCATGGCATGTTAAAATAAATATTCTGAGTCATTAGATATGTACTAGATGGTACGAACCACTACTGCATTTTGTGCTGTTCTTCATGTAAGTAGTAAAACATGAGTACTTCAAAAGTCCTGATTTTTAGAAAAACAATATACAGACTGTTCTACCTTTAATAGTTTGTGTACTAATTTTTTTTTGCATCCATAATAAAAATATTACGAAACATAACTTCTGGAAACTAAAATTTCACAGAGTAAATGGTAATAAAAAGGTACACAATTTGTCCCCTATTTTGTAAAAAAATACCATAATAGAGTATGTTGTTCATGAACATAATAAAAATATTACGAAACATAACTTCTGGAAACTAAAATTTCACAGAGTAAATGGTAATAAAAAAGGTACACAATTTGTCCCCTATTTTGTAAAAAAATACCATAATAGAGTATGTTGTTCATGAACAACATTACATTACCTTAGAACTGTTCAGTACATATTAGCATTATACTCAAGTGGCTCATTTAAAAGTTATTTTTGTAATGTGCATGATAGTACGTAAAATGCATAATTTCTGATTATTTCTTGATGGTGAAGATGTTAGATCTCATTATCTGAAATGAAAAAATAAAAATAATGAAGTAGGTATCCATGATTAGAATTACGTGTCAAATACACTGTTGGACAGTTCTTTCATGTGACAGTGCACTATAAAAGACTATTCTGAAACAGGGTATTCATGATAATATATTTAATTTAATTATTGTAAATTAGCACTCACTTTAATGTTCAGTAACTTTTGCACAAACTTTTAACTAATTACCAGATAATCATGTCACCCTTATTTGCAAATTGTACTGTATTACAAAAATTGTCACATCTTGCTTAAGTGCATGCAATCTCTCTGAAATTTTTTTTATCATTTTATAAAAATATGAAGGTTGCAGAAAAAGTATGGAACTTCCATATAAGGCAATAAAATATTTTGATACCTTACAGCCTATTTTAATATATTTTTGTATAAAAGAAGTGATGATTTTCTTTAAAAAAAATGGAATTATTGCAGCGAGGGAAATGTTTGAGCATATCAATGTTATGTTTTTGCAATAACCCAGATGTGTGTAAAATAATTCCCAAAAATAAAAATAACTGATTTTTTATTTTTATTGCCAGAAAAATATTTAATTTACAAAATTGTAATGAAATGCCGCTACAGCTCTCCCATTTTGTCCTCATACTTCAAATACTTAGGGATGGTGTATTGTGTGTGTGTGTGTGTGTGTGTGTGTTTTGGTGAGAAGCAAGAGAAGGCAAGAGATCATATTTGTTTGGGTCAGAAAGAAAGAAAGAATGAGAAGGAAAGGGGGGAGGGTTGAAGATGGACTTCTGCTGACGTAATAAATTATGTAAGAAACCTAAGAACATTTTTTCCTAAAGTATATGACTGTGGTAATCATAAAATGTTACATGAGTCGTACAACAAACAAGGGCACTAATTGTTTATCTCATAACATAACTGCCAAATTCCTGTTTAGGAATCCAGTATGTACAAATGGAATAACAGATTGCTTCTGATTGGCCATAGAATTTTGAATTTAATTTTTCTTTCACTTAGTAATAGAGTTATTACTTAATATAAACTTATAAAATTAGTATGAAATCTAAATTGTTGCTACTTTAAATTCATGGTGAATATTACCCCTTTAAAATTTAATTTAAAATTGCTAATAACGTAATACATTTACTGTAATTGATTCCTGTATTGGCCACTGGGCTGCGCCAGTGACGG
This sequence comes from Medauroidea extradentata, assembly GCA_003012365.1. NCBI lineage: Eukaryota > Metazoa > Arthropoda > Insecta > Phasmatodea > Phasmatidae > Medauroidea > Medauroidea extradentata. The sequence goes on along the minus strand of PNEQ01086038.1, from coordinate 11,732 downwards.
GCAACGTCGGTAGCTTGCCCGCAAAGTTAGCTTTGTCGTTAGCAAGTCGGGGGCAGAGTAGTAATGGGCTGAATCGAGATATTTTAATAAATGACGATCACTCTATCATTGAGAGAAATAATCAAATGATTATCTAGAAATAATCTCTCAGGTAGCTGACACTATTATTTCTAAGTAATCTCTCGGCTAGCTGTCAAGCAAAATCATTCTTTCCTTCCCTAATTTTTAGAATTGTAATCTCGTGATTAGTTGGCGAACGAACTCAATTCTTTTCTTGGCTGTTTTTTTATCTCTTTTGCTTTTTATCTTGAAAATAAGTGTAAAAGGAGGAAAGAGGAGCCGCAAGTAACTTTATATTTAATGCATTATAAAAAGGTGTAATCTGAATCAAGGAACTGATTTTTTAGTTGCTGACAGAATTTTTTTTAATGTCAAACATCTGTATGACTATTATGGTAACATGATCGTTCATCCTACATTTTGTAGATTACAGTATCTCATATCATTTTATTATTTGTTTCGCAGCAATCATAAAGCAGCAATTTTATATAAATTATTAGTTCAACTGTCGAGACTGTATCGTGGAAGGAATAGTAGAGAATTCTGGTCTTAAAAATTATATTTAAAAAAATTAAGCCCAGGTACACACGTCCCAAGTAGAGAGTAATTCAATGTCAAACCATCCTGAAACCACACAGTGAAGCTCGTGAGAAACTATCAGCTGAATTGCACTATGCAAGGGCAGTTTAAATAACTTCCGACATGTGGACGGACAAAAATACCAGTTCATTTTCGTCAGTCATTACTCACTTAATTTTTCATAGTGAACTGTTGTCACAGGTTTTTTACATGAGAAAGATGATAGTCGCACACTGGTGTAACCATTGTAAAGGCGGTTCGGAATACAGTGAGCACTCAAAAAAGCCCTTCTTAAGTTATATTTTCGACCAATTTGTATCTTTCTACGTGTAACAGCTAACGATGGGAAATGTCTAACCTCCTTGGATACGTCACTTGATGTTTGTGCGTGTAAGATAAAATGAGCAGTCAGTATGTATCACTACAGTTTGATAAAAAAAGTTTATTAATTACATAAAATACAATTATATTGATTTCTGGTGATTTTGTTTCAGTATTTATTGGATTTAAATAGGAAAATACATGGAACTATATGGCGTGATTTCGCTGGCAGTAACGGCCAGTGATATTTTTCAAAGGTTAAATTTTTAGTGGTCACTTTATCCCAAACTCGCGTAGAGCTGTTCAACGTATGTAATGTTTACAAGAAGACTTGAGATATGTCTAAACCCAAGTAATGACTGTGTAGATTATAATGTAAGTATTAATAAGTGTATCATTTTAGTAAATAATAGTGCCAATTGCATTAAGTATAGTTTTTGCATCTGTCAGAACATTTTAATTTATTTCAAACTCATTTCGGTGTAGCTACTTCGTTCAGAAATTTTGTTTCAATATAATTATTCAGTCACATTAATATAATTATTCATTCACATTGATTTTAGTTTAAATCGTTCATTCAAATTTTATCCAGACATAATTAATTCACTATCACGGACACATTTTCTCTCGGAAACACAGTACACTTCTGATAAATGAAATATTGTTTCAAACAATGCAAAATGTTTCAAATTATCTACAAATGTTTAGGCATTTTAGAGAGCACAGAATAATCTAATATCTCAAGATATTTAATTTGATTCAGCCTGTTATTAGAGCAGAGACAGATGTGTGGAGGCCATGAGTGGATGTGGAGAGGACTGATATGGTTCTGTTAGTTAAGTGCAGGCAGCAAGGCATGCCCAAACAGTGATTAAATATTTATTTATATTATTTTTTATTTTCGTTTTAAAATGTGAAGTGGGGGTTTAAGATCTTTCAAAAAAGTTATTGATCGGTTATCAACGTTAGTTAAATTTGAACATATGAAATTAAATTTTCGTATTTGGTACACTCAAATGGTGTACTCGTAGTTGGTGTACTAACAAGTCTGAAATGTTGCAATTTTAAATAAACCCTAAATTTAACAGAGTTCCACCATCTTTCTTTTCTTGCCTCATTACTATGTTGTAAAAGCCCACGACACTTGTAATGCCATCGTATATGAACCCTTGAGACACTTAGCTAGTTGCGGAAGTGTTGACAGTGAAGTTTGTACTGCTTGGTGGAATTCCCCCGAACTTTACCAACCAATCCAGGAGGTCTAGGAAGGGTAAACCAACAGGGTAAACCGATCGAGACAGCTCCTAGGCCAGCTAAGCAAAGAAAGGGAAACAGCACTAACATGGCCACAAGTTGTTGATCGGTGCTCATTCAAGGTCAGAGAAAGAGCCGAGCCTCCTTTCACCAACACTTCACATTAAAGATTATTAATTTAAGAGACCGTACAAAAATTAATTTATTTTTAAATTAGGAGCATGAGAGCCTTTGCATATTAAACTTTATTAACTGAGTTAGGTCTAATAAATAAAATTGTAATAATTCAGAAAAAAATATTTTTTTTAATACCTTGACAAAACAAAATAAACAAACAAATGAGCATGTGCCAACAAACGGCACAAGCTGGACATGCAACAACATTATGTTTTGCATGTCGTAAGAATTTAGGCCTTGGGAATGTATTAAAAATGTGTCACGTTTGTTGCAGTCTGGAATTTTTCTCGGCTGTAAATGTTTACTACAGTATACAAAATTTACAGACTGTGTAGGTAGTTTGTGCCACTTTTTTTATTGCTAACATAATTATAGTATTCACTTATACACTTTGAAGTCATTTCAGTTATTCTCATGTTAATTTCAGTATACTTAATGCATTTGTCATTATGGTAAACAATTAGCAAACTCAAGTGTAAGAGTTAATAATGTTGTAAACTTACAAATAGAAATAGCAAAACTTCTCGTATTTGTAATAATGATAATATTTTTTTAACATGCGCACACACACACACACACGTATGTGCGCATACGCACACATAATGCATGCATGCATACACATGAACACGCGCACAGAGAGAGATATGTCAGTTGTAGGTAACTATCTTAAGAGTTATCACAAAATTATAATACACAGAATAATATCAAATTTTTACTGTTGATAATCAAAATTCAGTACAGTATTTTGATGACTCGCTTTGGTTAACAATCAGTATAATTGAAGAAGGAATTATTAAAATGTCTTACCGCTAGTGAACATGTTATAAGATAATACAGCGGTATTGGGCTTCACTTTATTCACAGAGAAACAGAATCCCGCTGTGTCCAAGAAGTTTACACAGCCACCTCCACCACCCGGCAATGTATGGCTCCAGAAGAAGGGCTCGGAACTTTTTGGCTCTCTGGGCTTGACCCCAAGCAGCACGGAAGAGGAGGATGAGGCCTTGCGCATGGCCCTGGCAGCCAGCATGCAATCTTACTATGCTGAGCAGAAGAGTGCTGAGCTGGCCATCGCAAGGTAATTGATGTACACACGTGCGTGTGTAGCATGTGCCAAAGCTGTAATTTTAATTTGCTTATCTTAAAATCAGTAGGAGTTGCCCATAGATATTGTTGTTATTGTCTAACCTAACTGCAAATGTATTATTATTATTATTGTTGTTATTTTTATTGTTATTATTATTATCATTTTACATGTTTTGTAATTTACACCTAAAATTTACACTTTATTGTCTGATACAAACATTTAATTGTCGCTAAGTACGAAGGGTTGTTACGTATTAAATACGAATCAATTTACTATTTCAACATTATGTACTTAATCTTTGAACATTTCTCGTCGCAGATCTGATTCTAAAATTTACTGTAATATGTGTAAGTATATTTATGTACTTACAATATTTAAAACTCAATGCATTTTATAAGCATTTGGTAAATTTGACAAGAGCTATGTAAAATCCCTCGCAATATCCCGTGTTCTTTCCTTTCGAAACGTAAAATATATTTTGTGATATATTTCCTAAAATAGGTATATGTATTCTTGTATGAAGCTTCAGTGGAATTATTCCGTAAAATATTTGATTTTATCCTCTGAGGTAAATTACTAAGAATGGTTAGACATCTCAAAGTGCAACTTATGTGTAGACTAATACAGCAGATGGGGTTGACACACCCTAAAATGTAAAATTTTGATTAGAATGTTAATTTCAGGTCAAAGCCTCGTATTTGTCTGCATGAAATACAAAATTAACTTCTTTAAAATGTGATATAAACTTTTGGCCATGTTTTACGGATATGGCCCCACTGTGCGCCGTGCAATTTACTACGAAACTAAATACTGTATTCAGTAGAACCCTGTTATAATGTTTCTCAAGGGACCCAAAAAAATGTTACGTTATAAATGGGAAAACATTATAAGAGGGTAATTTCCTATTACAAAACAGTTTTAGGGACCAAATGAAGGTAGCATTATAACCAGGAAAACATTATAAGGGGGAACACTATAAGAGGGTTCTACTGTATATTGGAGGAGCACTAAATGAAAGACTTTTATTTATACCAGATTGCTGTGTTTTATAATGTATCGTCTTATCCACCATCTATCGTTCACATCTCTTCTGCCATTATTTCCATCACCTCTACTGTACCATTGATACCACTAATTAATGTAGTATAGTCCGTCAGCATTGTGCTTCTTCGCAACAATGAATTCTGTTCACGGCACCAAAATGTGACGGGTAGGCGGCACTTAACCTACATCATTGTTCCAGTCACCATAAAATGTAGCGCGTGGGCTGTATGCTAAGTCATCAAAATCTTGGTCATGGCACCATAAAATATAACTGTAATGTGTAGGTGGCATGTAACCTACATCATTCTTGGTGATCCTGGTCACTGCACCATAGTTGTAATACGTCCTCACTTGACCTAAATCCTGGTCACAGCACCACAATTGTAACGCGTCGATACTTCAAAACTTACTTGCTGATAGGTGGCCAAAAGTGATCAGTTGAAGTGGTTGGATAATATTCCACACTACTTAAATAACTTAACACTCCATGTTGTCGTGACAGTTTTTTTTATATTGAAGCTTTAGATTTATATTTATCTACATCCAGAAACAGACAGTTTAGTTATCAATTATGTTAACCTTAATGACCCTCAAAATCTGAAGCTCTCGGGAGAGAACAGCTCTCACCAAATGAACTTTGTAGGAAAAATTTAGATATAAGTCCAGATGGTTCCAAACATGCCACAACATTTTGTTAAGTCTTAAACCACCCTGGTGAAAAACACCCGCCCTCGACTCAGCGACAAAAGAAGAAAAAACTGATATAATTATTAACCCCGGCGAGTTCCCATGTCTGCTCCGCAACCTCTCTCGCACTCAGCCCCCGTACCGTTCCATACCACTATCTTCTTCTGAGACCGAGCACAAAAGTCCAAGTAATGGCTAACCCCCGTGACACTTGCTCTCTCCCTGCAGCACCTTTGGCAACCACCCATGCACCAAGCGAAGAAAAATATGTTACTAATACTAAAACTAAGTTAAATATAATATCTTACCTGAACGTAATAAACCAAATTCAGAATAACAACAATTTTAATAAATTACACCAAGTAAAATAAAAGAAATAATAAAGGCCTAAGTGGTGGGTGGACTGCCTCACAGTAGTATGTATGTGAAAATAAGCAGCATACAGTAGGTACTTTCTTTAGGGAAAATATTTCAAGTTAAGTACTTAATAACACATAATAGCATATGAATATATACAGAGGAATAATGACATTAGTATAGCATGACTTTTGCAGCTGTTCTGTTTTATTAACAAAAAATACTGTATTCAGCCTAAGTGACTGTGATATGTTTACTGAATATGCTACAATTAAAATTAGTGCCATTTGTGCTGCGTATCACAACACAAGTTATAATAACGGGTTAAGCCCGAGATCGTGGGAGACTCAATTCTAAATAAATAAGCAAAAATCAGTTTTACCAAAACATTAGTATATTGTGAACAGAATACATACAGATTTACGCCAGTAGAGCCATCACACAGCTTGAAATACATGAAACGTTTTAATTATAATTGGAACACGATAAAGCGAAAACAGAGGTCTGGTCAAATTAAAAGAAAAACGGGGGGCAACTCACTCGACATGCCGCCGACCGCACGAACAAACAAAAAAAAAACATATTATCAAGCGAAACGCGGGGTAGCCTTGCGACTTACCGAGACAACAAAACACCTTGGAGTCCCGAGCGACCCAACATAAAACACAGCTGAAACTTACTGTTAATAATCACGACGACCGACGGCACGACGAGCAAGTGCCTAGAGAGGAGGGAACGACCAGTCGCCGAGCGCAGCCAAGAGAAGAGTGACGAGCCAGGGCCGGCGAGCCGACCGCGGCAGACAAGGAGGAGGGGAAGGGAGGGAGACCAGAGCATCTCCGACGAGAGCCGAAGATCGCCGAAGTAGTAGTCCGGAACCAGATGGACCACAGTTCATGACGGGCTTCACACACGCGCGCTAGGCACTTGTAGAACAGTCACATGTAGGCAAAGCACCCATAACCAGAGCTGGTGGGCACCAGCACACATTGATATCTTCAAGATTATTAGTTGCTAGAGAATTACTATTTGTTTTCTACTCATCTGTTAGTGGGTCTGCTATGTAAGTCAGAGTGCTTGGAGCAAAGTGAATTGACAGCACTTATAGTCTGCAGGCCAGGGAGTGTGTAACGTACTAAAGTGTAGATGTTAGTGCACACACTCAATTAGATATGTAAGTATTAATGCATAATTTTATAAAGTAAGAAAGGGCAATTGATTTTGTAGATACGAGTCAGACGTCAAATTAACTTGCATCACACAACAGTAATAAATATAGGGTTATTTAAGTAGTAGTGTTAAATTAAAGAAGTGTAATCACAGTTTAGTAATATTAATGAAAAATCTAGTGTATTGAAGCCAAAAAAAGTGGTGGACTACCGATAGAGGTGTGCTAATATTCGAAAATTCGAATACAGTGGTTGCAAATAGCATTTTCTAAACTATTCACATTCCAAGTCAATACGTAGTTACATGAAAGTGTGAATAATTGTGTCTATCGCATGACTGCTTTCAGTTGTGACTCGCAGTTGGTTCATGCATTAATTTTTTGTAGTATGGGCATTTTTAAATCAATTTTAACTCCTTTCAAATTCTATAAAAGTTACAGTACATTGTGTTTTGGCACCGTTCCTGACCAAAGAAACTGTTAACAAATAGGTCAGTATAAATACAGTGAAACACTGACACCATCTTGATTAACATCACTGCATGCAGCACAGACTGCGGCAGGCAATAAAGTACCAAATTAAATCCGTGATACGTGAAGATAAGCTGTTCACTGCATTATTATAAACTCAAAAGTTGCTATACTTTAGTTATTTATATTTCTTTTAAAGAATCAATATTACAACACAACGAAATTTACTAATTATCTGTAACATACTATGGTAAATTTCTACTTGTTAAGTTGCACCCCAGCTGTGGTGTAATCTTCTTTTTCATTTGTCTACTTGTCCTCACAGTGGCATATGTTTAGTGGAAAAAGAAAGCAAACCAGTCAAGTTAAACAAAAATGTGGACAATTGTTATGACAAGGTGTCCAGCGACCTGGAAAAGCTGGAAATGTATGGGATTTTATTTACGGCGGGAATTTTACTTGCCGTATTGTGGTGGTACTCTCTGCCCATCACGCTTGTGTCGCAAAATATATATGATGCCCCACTCGGCCCCACCTCGCGGTGAGCTACCGAATGTGATTGGGACACACACACAGCTCCACGTAGCTCACGACTGAACACCAGTCGGTATGAAACACACTCTAATTTCTCAGGGAAAATAGTAGGTTCGAACCCTGAATGAATGAAGAGATGCGTGCTACGGAACAGAAACTTGATTTTATTAAGCCTTTTTGCACACGGTAGATATCATCACAGCGCGCGTGGCAGTCAGTAAATCTGCAAATAAAAACAACCTGGATGCCTCCAGAGCATCGTGCATCAGAAACGCTACCGTGTTTTGTCAGGCCGGCATCTTATAGAGTTCCCAACATGTATGAGATTTACGTTGCGCGAAAAGCTATCTCACAGGAACATGAGACGAATGATAATGGTGCTGCGGTAAACCGAAGTTACGGTCTCGTAAACTGTGCAATAACAGCAACTTGCCTCCTCTTCATTGTGTCTGTCGTTGCTACAGTACACGGGACTCCACGACTAAAAAAATATAAAAAAAAGAGAAAAAAAGGAAAGCTCAAGTCATCGCGATTACTCAATTACAGACGCGGAGGCAGCTTCGCCTCGGACGCCAAGTCCAACAACCACCATAATTTCGCATCACTCTTTCAGCTCCCGAAAACACGTCCGCTCAGCACAAGAGACACTCAACAACTGGGGCGAGGAAAAGGACGCCACAAGCCACCAAGATGGCGAGCGGAAACCCCTCCTCTACTGTCTGCTAGGAACTCTTTTAAATGACCATGGTTAATTCGGGCCAAAACATACCTTATAAAATATACAAAAGAGAACTGACAACCAGAAAACTTGCACAGTGTGCTTACATTTATTAAACTTCATGCCAGGAATTAAATATTAAATAAACAAAAATTGCCGCGCTCGGCGGAGTGATACAACTGACAGAGGCCAGTCGTTTTCTTGGAAATGCGTCAGCACAGCACCCGCATTCCTAAACCTTTGTTCAGCTCTCGGCTGGCGCCAGCCAGTCACTCCCCCCAGGCATCCAAACTAGGCTGATAAAGCTGCTAAACTGAAAACTTGAATAAAAACTTTGCCTGCAATCTAATCAAAAAAGCACAAGAGAGAAAAAGGTTGGCGTTTTTGATTATCTTTAAATTGATACTCCACATGATGCCGCTACATTGATTTTATTTTACCGTTAAAATAACTGACCTCCGATTATTATGATTCAAACTGACTTATTAAATTACAACAAAAAAACATCTCAATATAATAGTGAGCTTCCCTCACAATATTCGGTTTTAGCTAATAGGTTATTCATTTGAAATACTTCCTTAGAAAAATTTACATAACTTAAAAATTTGATATTTTTATAAATTACCTGACTGCCGCGCTTAAAGAAACAAAGATTACAATATTTTTACACATGTTTGTTCTTCTTGTTTCCTGGTGATCTATTAGGTACAGTTCACCCCATTTGTAGAGATTATTACTTTATTTAAATGTTATGTTGAAGAGAAAAAAAAACTGATGTGATATTTCAGGTACACAAAACACTCGAAGCACAAACACACACAAAATTGGGAAGACAAACACCAGGCTCCTTGGAGTGTAGAGCCGGGCAGCGGCTCTTTACCATGGGCCACAACTAGGCCCATCCTAGTTGCCCCATATCTCAGGCCTACACCTCAATATGTGGCTGAAAGGTGGTCTTAACACTTTGGCAGCTGTATGTTGTACACTGACATGCCTTCTGCGGTCTCAAATCTCCGAAAACAACAAAATTAAGTCCTACTATTGTCAATTACAATTTAAAAAAAAAATGAACCCAGGAGCATACTCCTACTTAAAGCAAAAAGGATGGTCTGGTGAGGCCGGTTACTTTATAACCCCCCAGTCAAATTTATTAAAACGTAGCTTAAGAAATTTTACTACCCCTAATTAAAACAGCAACTCATCAGGCAATGCCAGCATGCATGTGGAGGACAGCACCTCACCAGGTAAGGGCTGCCCCCATCTGGGAATAATATTAGTGGACATGGGATCTCCTATCCTTTATAAAATACTCAACAAACAAATGAAACACAATTCAAAAGACAAATCCATTAGGTAAATTGTATAATGTTGATAGCATATGAAAAAGGGAAAATTACGTGCGTGAAAAGCTTTTACAAAATACTGTCCCCTAATACTTCCACTGGGCTATTCCAATGTGCCAAGGCCACCGGTGCACAATACCATTAAATCTGTTAACAACTAAACATAATCATCAGTGTGCACCGCTCGCAAGTGGGGGTCTTCAGACCAACGTGGGGAAGAGAATCAGACACACAACAACAATGAATACAATGGTTGGTTACTTAATAAATTAACACAATGTACAAAAACTCTTAACAACTCCAGCAAATTATTTCAATCATGATACAAGAATACTCATAATGTTGAGCAACAGTTCTTAGTTTAGTTTCATAAAGAAAAATAGCACTGTTAGTGCAGTTTTGCTGTAATATTTCACATTGCAGACAAATATTTTAGTGCTACAAAAAAAAAATTAAAAATGGTTGTTAAACCCGTATCGCCATTGGGTTAGTTCACAGTCCTTCATTCTACTCACTTTGGTATATGAGGTTGAAAAAAGTTCATACATTTGTAATTTCAGTTGGTTACAAAACACTTGCCAACTATCTCCCTCTGTCATTACACACAACTAAACTCTGCGTATTCACAGCAAAATAAGTTACTTTAACTGCTTCATATTTCCTCTCTTCCCTTTAAAGGGTGCCCAAATTGCATGCCTCCTTTTCTTTACAAAAAATGTCATAGTAAACAAACGCACAAATCAAAATTACAAAGAAAAAATGAAATAACGGACACTTACAATACAATCAGATATCAACAAATACCAAGTCCTTCCACTAACTGAACTCTACAAGAAACTAGCCACGCAACCAAGGGCCACACTGACGTACCTACTCTAATATTATCACAAATTACCACAAAAAAAAAAGCTAAAATAAACAAATTCCTTCCTCTACCATGCTCAGAAAGGGACACGCCACACACCCGCTTACACACACGCAAGACAACTCCAAAAAGGCCACCTTCATCAAAGATGACGCCACTGCACTTATTCAGAGAGAGCATAAAAACTTACTTAAAAGATAACAGGTAAACAAAGACATTCACAAAGATTTAAATGGCTTCAGAGAAAAAGAATTGTAGACGCCTTTAATCCCTCCGTCTGGCGCTATCTCACCTAGCTCCCATGAGTTAGGCCCAACCTGTCGATGAATAATAAATGGGCCTTCGAACAACAAAAACAGCTTTTTCGTTTCTTTACTCTTAAAGTCGCTGTGCTCAGCTACTCTTCATAGAACCCTATCTCCTATACTAAAATTTGCCCTAACTTTTCCTTGCTGTTTGCTGCGTCGTTCGACAGCTTGCGCTAAGCGCTCTTTAACTAACTCAAACTTCTCTTCCTGGCTTAAAGTTACTTCATCTGGAAAATCTATACTTGCAGCAGTAGAATCACGTGCTACAACTCCCTGTATTAATCTGCTAGGTGAAAACCCAGTACTGCTATGGGTGTGTAAATTAAGAAACTCATTCAACAGTGGTATGGCCTCAGCCCAACTAGTATGCTTATCGTGACAGTAAGTCCTCAAAAGGCGCCCAATCTCCCTCATACACCTCTCCACTGGGTTGCTCTGTGGATGTCTAATCGATGAATACACTAAATCCACACCTAACCACAATAGCTCCCATCTCCAAATATCAGCTGTGAATTGAGTCCCGTGGTCACTCAACACTCTCTTCGGTACACCATACTTAAGAAAATGTTCTTTGATAAGTTTATCAACACATACTGCTGCAGTTGCTTTCTTGATAGGATAGCAGATTACATGTTTTGTGAAAACATCTAGCACTACAAAAATATACTTTACACCTGCTCTAGAAACTGGTAATGGACCATACAAATCTACTGACAGAAGGTCAGTCGGATGCTCTGGAATAATTGCGTGCCATTTTCC
>PNEQ01086037.1:0-24580 GCA_003012365.1 Medauroidea extradentata | reverse complement strand
TCGTGTGTCGTGGGGTTCTACACGCAAATCACAGACGTGTGGTGTTACAGTAACCTTATTGTGATTGGTACAGTCAAATGAGAAACGTCACAGTTCAAAGGCACGCTGCCAATATCTATGAAGCAGAACTGCAGACGTGCACATAAGGCACTGGAACAAAGTGGGGCAAAATTCTTTTCGCGAAAAGTTCATGTCTCTAATAATAAGTTACTGGAAAAACTACAGAAATGTAACAGGATTATAAATGTAACGAAATATTATCTATTTACAAATATTGAATAAATACAACCCAAATCTGCCACATTGTAGTGAAAATTATACATAGAGGATACATACTTATGTAATTTATTACTTTTTTCAATAAAGAAAAGCCGAAACTCAATGCTGCGTTACTAATTCTTTGAGCTGTAACGTTTCCGCATATCAAAGCTTTTATTACATTGTGTTGGGTTCATTTTAATCAAGCTGACTAAAACATGTTTGTAGTCCAATATCGCCCCAAATAGGCCTATGTTATTTTTATTTTTGTAACTAATGCGAATTATTATTGTTCACCTCCTAGATTCTATTATCGGCTATTCACTGTAAAGCGAGACATTTTGAAGACTCTGGTTTCCGTCATTTGTTAGTACAAACATAGCTTGTAAGTAACAATAAAATTTTACCAGATTTCACTATTTTTAAAAGTCAACGTTTATTGATTCAATAAAATTAAATTTTTGAAACATTTCCTTGAAAGAGCGGTATTCAAAGTTTCTCAATTTACCGTAAGCATACTTAGTTATTTTGATATTATCTTCGGTATATACGTACTACGCGCTTCTTTGTAAATGTTGACAAACTTTCAAAACCTCACATGTCCTAAAAAATCGTAAGTTGAGTTAAATACATTTCTTGTATAAAACAGGTGAGTCACGAACGAATATATGGTCAGTTTAAATTTTAAAATGTCCTTTTCCAGTTAAAAATCAGGCAGAAATTCGTTTTCATTCAAAATAAGACATGTCCATCTCACTGTAATTTTGCTTTCAAAACGAAGGCTCGTGTCCTATTTATGAGTTGAAATAGAAATACGAAATGTTTGCTTACATTTAAAGCCAGGCATGTCCATAGTAAATACTTAATTAATTACAACTAGACATAAATATTTTATTCTTTATTAACAAACAAAATTTAATACTAAAATATTTCAAATAAATAATGATAATTTGTCAGTTAAAATTACATACAACAATAATCATGCCACATTTCATTTTAGTTAGTATCTCATCGTATCAGGTTTTTTTGCTTTCCTTTAAAATAGTATAAAGTGGACAGGTCTGGTTTTTGAAATCTTGCTCCTCAAATGTACTGCAAAATAATCGTTGAATATCAACTGTAATATTTCTACGATTTTGGCTATGTTATTAAATTGTATAATATAACGTGAAGTGTGCTATCATTAATTATATGAAAATTCTGTGGAAATGTTGTCCTTAATTTTAAACATTATTAGATTTGGAAGTTCTCTTGAAAGTTCTAGTATGGTAGCCATTTCTACCCGTCCAAATAATAAAATTTGTACCTACATTTTTGTAACTTTATAATTATTAATATTACCGTTATTTGTTACAACAGATACCGGCAATTAATCTGACTTGGAGGATTTTTCCAAGCTTTAAACTGAGATAGCCAACTATTTTATGAATGCTAATACGATGTTCTTATTTGGAGAAGTTGCAATGGTTGTTTAGATGAGTCTTTGCCGGTACCGAATTTCCGCGTTTGACGTTTAGGAACAGCGGAACGATAAGCGTCAGAGTACCGCGCTTGAAGAGAAGCATAACGCCTCTATTCGCAGCGCGCCAAACTGGCATGCAATATTTTCGTTGTAGTCATTTTCCTACGGAACTTATAAGCGGTGACCCTAAAATTTTAATTCTGGATAGTATGAAGTAAAGACATGCACCTCGTTTTGCACTTAAGAGTTCAGCTGGTATTTTCGGAGTTGCAACAGTCTAAAAAAAATCCGCTTTTAACCATTTTGAGAGGCCCGAAAATCATATTTGTACCTAGCGTGCTGAATCTTTAAAATTGTAGAAGTCTAGTTTCAAGTGTGTGTTTTTCTCGTAGATAACCGTAAAATAAGTTAGGGTTTCGCTTAAAAAAGAACACGCGTGAAGGGTTACAACGCCGTCAATGCGCCAGTCGTGGACTTCTCTTAAGGGCACGGTCACCTCAGTTTTCAACAGCAGGCGCTAGATGCCGCGACTGAAGTACGGTAACAGGCCGGAGCTAGACTGGCTTGTGCTGTGCCATTATTTTCGGGACGCGAAAACGTGCAGTGTTTCGGTTGATGGCTTATTACTATGGGACTTTAAGCAATGTTTTTTTTTATTTATGGACATTGTAAAGTAAAGTCCAGCGCTGGTATTTTTTACGTGACAGCAGTATGAAAAAAACTGTTTTTGGAAATTTTGAGGTACCACTAAACCATGTTTCTAAGCATGGTATTTAGATACAAACATAGATTAGCATAGTTGAAAATATTTCCATTTTGTAGATAGAGATATCGAACACATGTTTAGTAGTATCCTTAAAAACTTTCTCCTAACATGCTGCAATGCAGTTCATGAACTAGCTGTGAAGGACTTTTAATGCGAGAAGAAAGTACGAGTTTGTGTTGATGTGGTTGTGTGTGAGATTCTAGCAGTGATATTCCTCACCATTCCACGAGACGGATCTATCTCGCCGGAATCTTAATCCGTCCCCTGTCGCAAGGTCTCGTGTTTCATTACAGCGCACCTCATTTAGGGCTGAATTACTTCTCCCCGACGTTGAAACGGTCCCTTAATCACAGGCTCTATTCTTACAGCGGCCGCTGAATGACGTGGCTCATTACGCCCGTCTGAAGAATTGCCGAGGCCGTTGAGGAGTGGACGAGCTCCTGCGCCGTCTGTTTATACCGCCTTGTCGGTTCAATTGGTGGTTGAATACTTGGCTTTCAGGCCAAGTACGCGCCATAAGCCTTTCAGTGGGCTGCGTATTTACTATCCGAGCGATGGAACTTCCCTAACTTCAGCGATTTACCAGAGACGAGACGATCAGCGTTTCAATCAAGGCGTGCTTTATTCTCTCATACCTTGACGAACAATTTTTCTATTATTTTACTAAATAACTGACAATATTTAAAAAAACTCTATGCCTAGTTAGTTTTCAGCCACATGGTTGAAATAAGGAGTCAATGTCAAAACAAAAACTTCTAGATAGATCGATTTTTAAAGAAAATTCTATGAAATAAAATGTTTTGCTTAAATATCTTACAAAGTAATGCGACATGAAGGATTTAAAAAATATATTGCTGTTTGCTCACAATTTCTGCTTAAAAACTAATTATATTGTAGATATTAAGTATTTAATACATTGCCAAATTTCTCACATATAAGAAATGTTGCATATATATACTTTTGTTTGAAATAGTGGTGTTTAAAACTGCCCGGTTGAGATGTAAAATAGTAGAATGGATTAGCGGTAGAGTCGAGCTACTTTTCTTTAACACGTACGTTTCTTCGTAGAGTTATGGTCTGCTGCGTCGTGTATATATTTTCTGAAAAGTTTCAAGATTTTTGCAACGTTTTGCTTCAGTGCTTTACGTGCACATCTGTAGCTCAGTTTCATGGTTACTGGCAGAGTGTATTTGCTCAGACATATCTCCCATTTGACTACAACAATCAGAATTAAGTTCGTTGATGTATAATTAACCAGCGTGTCTTACTTTCCGTTCTACCCAACCACGCAGCAGGGTTAATCAGTTGTCAGTCACGTATTTTGACACGCAGAAGTGACACAACAGTTATTTCCTCTGCTATTAAGTGACAAACCCAATTCTTATAACTTTATTAATTTTGGTAAAGAATGTGAATACATATCATTTAGTACTCAAGCCCAATTACCGACATTATAAAAAATGAAGGTTTGGATCCCGTTATTAGCCTTCTTGTAAGACCATGAAAACCAAAACTTGCCTTCGTCGCGTATTATACTGTCGCCCAGCGGCTTCTATCTTAATCCCACGCGTTATTCTTATGGGTATCAGAGGCGAGCTACTAGAAGATACTTTTTTAGGGGGAGGGGGGAGTGCCCACCGTAAAATTGTGCTGGCATGGATCTGATGTTCCGGGAAAGTTTGCAGTGGTATTGTGTTCCGTGAATGTATTGTCAAAATCATAAACATGCCTTGTTGGTCTCATATACATATTGCCAGACTATTTGGTCTTTAGCATATAGTGTAACTTTTGGTTTTTGGTTTGAAAGAGGTCATTACCTTTCTGACACCCCCACTTCCTTTTGGATTCACCCTTGATGGGTATTACTTTATCTGAATTCCCGTTTACTCTTTAAAGCAATGCAGCTGGCTGGCTCCGGGAGTCAAATCTAGAAACATGGTACTAAATGGTTAACAGCACTCAACAGGTTCCTTCTTTCATGTAAACAATGCCAGTCTCCGTAGCGTAGTCGATCAGACGCCACTCTGCGGTATGAGAGGTCCTCGGTTCGAATCTCGGCTCGGGCATATCTGTTGTGTTGTCACTTCACCTCATTGCACCCTCATCGACTATTAAGAGTGCGTGGTATATAATTCAGCACTAAAAGCATCAATTAAGAACTGTAGATTCCTCGAAGCCAATTTGCCAAAATCAAAAAACAGCAATCCTAGACAATAGTTTTTGCCAACTTTCTGAGCAAAAATTTTTCTCGATTTACGTATATCTGAAAAACAATCTCTGACGCCGATATCTCGTGTATATTTAATTGCGGCGAAAGATATTGCGTTTAAAAAATGCATCATTCTGGGTAAATGTTTGTTCATAAAGTTGGAAAATATAATTATCAAGGATTGCTATTTTGTAGTTTTGCTATATTGACATTCAAAAATAGTAGATTTTAATTGTTAGTGCTTATTTATCTACTACACCCTCTTAAGGCGTAGTTGTTAAGAGGTCGTGGTACATATTTCAACGCTAAAAGCATTAATTTATAACTGTAGGTTTCCAGAAGCCAATTTGCGAAAATTAAACAATAGCAATTCTAGAAAATAGTTTTAGCCAACGTTTTAAGCAAAATTGTTTCCAGTGTTACGAACTTCTGAGGCACAATTTCTGACGCCGGAACTCGTCCATTTAACTGCGGCGCAAGAGATCAGGCAAAACTTATTTGTAATTCTGGGCAGATATTTACTCAAATAGTTGGCAAATACCATTATCTTGGATTGTAATTGAGTATTTTTATCAATAATGGCTTCGAAAAAAGCTTAGAAATCAATTGATGTTTTTAGCGTTTATTTATCTACTACGCTCTCTTAAAGGGCCGTAAAAATGCTCTTACCTCACCTCTTGCAAACGATCTCGCCTGCATTTACGAGATCCACTGTGAGCAAGCAATCCTGTTGTTACAATATCAGTGTAACTCTTCGCGTTTCACTATAATGTACCATCGCCATTCTGGCTCAGTTGCATGTTTTGTTCTGCTACCGTCAGCTGAAACGTTACTCCATTAGTCTTCACTCCTTGTTAAGAGTTTATTACGCGTGAAAGCAGGCTACACACTTTTGTGCCGTTATTTAGCTGCATACTATTTTTATTTGTATTTTTGGCACATGTTTTATTATTCTTAACGTGAGAGTGATTAATTAACGGAATTTAACCATTTTTAGTAATAGAAGGGTACTATGATAGTTAATTTTCATGCAGTATTTCTCTGATAACTATACTATAGTTTTATTTTCACGTCTCCCAGTCCAGACAAAGCGACCACAGGCTCGCTTCACGGGTTATCTCGCCACTCCGCCATCATCTTGTAATACTACCCACAGGAAATACCGTACGTGCTTGCCCGCACTGTTCTCACACCGGGTAGACACCTCGTCTTCCATGCGCGTCCTTGCGTTAGCGCAATTCATGCACGCCTGCATTTCAGCCCGGCTGCAAGCATAAAAAGTAACCCTTGCACCACCATGGATTCTTCATTGTCCCGCATGCAGCACGCGCTGCGCACAGAGTATACTTCCTTCAGCCCATTTTAGCACTCTTTAGACATCCGCGCGCCATCGTTCAACAGCGTTCTGAACTAATCAGCGTCACCACGCCTACTGTACAGCGTCCTTTACCGCCTCTCCTCAAGGAACATTATGTTTCTCGTGATTGCTCCTGCTCGTAGGGAGATTTAGATTTTGGTTCTTAGTGCACATGATCTATTATTTGTTTTCTACGTCCTGCAGTGTAGTGTTCTATTTTATATATTAGTGAGTGAATTTTGAGGCAATTGTGACGAAATTGAAATATTCTGTGTACTTCAAGATGCAAGCCATCTAGTCGACCCTCCGTAGGTAAGTTTTCCCATCGCGTCCGCGCTGATACGCGATGTTTAGATTTTAAAAACTAATTTAAATTTCCAGCATAGTTCAAGAATTCAACGATAGTTCCAATAATTCAACTTTCCAACTTCTCAAAGTTTCAACTCGTTCAATAATACTACAGGTATTCTATGTCAACTCACGCACGCATTCAACATGTCCCTTCTCTGGACATCTACTCACCGCTATGTTCTATGTTTCAGCTAAGTTCTACGCCCCTGCATAAACTTTAATTGCGTTACACACCACGTTTGGTCAGCCAGGACTTTTTTATACCTTTGATTTTTCAAACTAAATTAATCCTTAACTTCTTTACTTATCTAACAATATTTCAAGTGAATAAAACTTAGTCTGTTAAGGGCACCCTTGGGAAAATAATATTAAGAAGAGTTTGCATGGCCCTGTTTACGATATGAAATGATAACTGTTCAATACGCATTTTGTAATTCAATGTATCTCTTTGCCTGTTTCAATTGCCCAATATTTTATATAATAATAAATCGTTACTTTCACTCTGGTTCATATTAATGTTTTCATTTACAAGCTCTTCCTCTGGGAATTTATATCTACTTTGTGATGTTAGCTCTACATGAGCAGTAATGGGCATCAGTCTTAATTATATTTTGTGGCTGTCTTCCTTGCCAGTATGCATTTTAATAATTTATATATTATAACTATGGTAGCAGACAATATTGTACTCAACACTAAACCTAAATATATAACCAAGTGAAATCGGGACACATTTTATTGCATCACACATATATTTTACAACCAAACAGATTATCAGGAAAGAGTTTCATGACGTAAAGTAAGCCGCATTCGAATTACTAAACTTATTCAAGCAACTGAACAGTTTCGAGGGTCGATTTGGTACTTTTGAATGATGCATGAAGTATTACGTTTTAGCGTGACATTAATCTTGCAAAATACGAAATCACTACCAGCGTACCAATTCAACCTAGCAAAATGTTTGTTACTAAACTACTGAAGTACATATTGAAACAATGCTTTAAGTGTTAGGTTGCATGTCGCTCGTAAGGGTAAAGACAACGACACTTCCTGACGAAAATTGACCCTGGACCTAAGGAACTCGCAGCTCGTATATTTAAATTATATCGTGGGTTTGTGTCAGCTGTCATAAATGATCCAGACGTCGCAATACGCGCATGAAAGGTTCATAAATACAGCCACCGGGAATAGCAGTTACACAGAATTCATTCCGCAATCTGGTTAGATATCCGGAAATGTCGCGGGTTCAAACGACCTGTCGGCTGGAGTCCATTCTCTTGTGTCTTTCCTCTGATACAGTCATTTGGGGTGATTTTGTACCATTTTGGGGTAACGTTGTACCAGGCATTTTATTTTATATAATAACATTGTGGTATTAAATCACTATGCAAACTTTAAGATTAACAAATTAATTCATATAGAACACAGCTGTATTTTAAAATTTTGAAATACTTCATTTGAATTTAAACTACGCTGATGGTATGAAGTTGCCCTGATCGGTACAAAGTTACCCCAGATGACTTGTTCATTGGCTTCTACTCCAGTGAGTGGCTGCATCTAGTAAATAAGGGACCGGAAGTCTCCGCAAAAAGTTCTTTGCATCATTTTGTTACAGTGTTGCAGCTCTACTTCATTATCACTGGCAGAGTGAATTTGTGTAGGGACGTCATTTGACTGTGCCAATCAGAACCAGCTTACCCCATACGTCTGTGAGTTGTGGGTGAAACCCAAAGAACCAGCCAATCACTGACCATGAAGCAGAGCTGCCTGCGTAATGCACTGAAAGTTGCGAAAATTTCCGGTCTCTGCTAATCAAGTATTTCCATGCAAGTTTGCTACTGGTTCAGTCTCCTCAAGGACGACTTTAATAGACGTCGCATCAGTCGTGAAAGCAATTCACACACACACACAGGAGTTCAAACTCTTAACTTCTTCTCAAGCGAATTCGCGAAAATTAAGAGTCTCCAGCAATGATTTCATGCTAGGGATTAACTTACTTGAGAGCGGTGACTACAAAAACGTCGTTATTTTATAATTGTAAAAATAGTGTAGTTAACTTGTATATAAGCCCACACAGGGATCAGATTAGGGGACCGGGCATTAACAGTTGGAAGATATGGGGCGAGACCAGGATTCCTCGATCACCAGGTTATGTCGAAAAGCCTGCAAGCAATATTCTCTCGTGAATAATGGGATGTGAAACCTCTACTCGGGTAACTGAATGCATCAAACTGAACCAACCTCGTGACTTAGTGAAAACGCTTATAGCGATCCTCCCTTAAATGGATGTTAGTCGCGGACAACCTTGATCTTGCCTTCTGCAAAAACTTCTCGGTGTTTGAAAATGATTCGTTTCCTTTGTTTGGTAATCACACTTTGCGACACTTCATTGGCGTCTTCTACCTCACGTTGTGGCTGTCTAGCTTCCATCCTTCTCGTGGCTCTCCAAGCTATTGATTTCTGTTAATCACGTTGTGGCGTTACATTCTCCAATTTATTGCTAACAATAACCACAGGCGACTGGTCTACGACAAAAACACACACACAAGCAAACACACCTTCCTAACTGTCCTGTGACATCACTAGTGCAAAGGTTGCGTCATGCCCACGGGAATGGAAATTTCGCTGTAGGGGCGCTAGTCAGAGTTTGATACACTGTTGTTGATAACGCACAGATTAGGTATAGTAAATGATTCTATAACTGGTTTTGTTTGATCCTGTAGTTAACACTGTGTGGTCCTCTAATTACTTCAAAAGCATTCAAATTGTAATTTTTTATGTCACGTAAAAAGTACGTGATTATTTATCCAAGAAGAAAGTTATCACACGTATGGTCAACAAGTTAAACAATAAATGGTGCTGATATAATTTTTTTCGTAACCAACGATAATTTTCAGTGCGTGGAAACAAAATATTCACAATGTTTATATTATAAAAAAGTTGTGATTAATTTTTATTTCGGGGTACCTTCTGACAAAATTCCTACATGATCTTGCAATTTACATTAGCTTACACGAATGAACTTTGTATAGGTATTAAAACGTATGCCTGTCTAGGTAACCTACTGAATTTCAAAACACTCGACTGCTTATATCTGGTGTCCTGTAGTCTAGTGTTATTAGATAGGGCATATGAAGTAGTAATGTCACAGGGTACACGAATCAACTTATGTGCCATTTACATAATACTCGCTCACTAAGTAAAGCAACACAGAACACAAATAGGACACTGGCTAAGAAAGACATTGCATTTGCGCATCACGTAGAAATGACTAGTAATTAATTAAACATTCTTTATTATTGGAGAAATAATCTGACAGCAAAGGGGTCATTTCAAAGTAAGCTACTAACATAACATCATCCCTTATTATTAATTTGCAGCGCCAAGAACAGCAAACAATGTTAGTTACTTATGCAAGAATTAAGAAGTCGTCAAAAACCGTAGACTTTATATGTGAACATTTCCTGAGAGAATTAGGAAACTATAAAAGTTGGGCCGTATCTAGATATGTTGACTAACATTTTCTGTAGTTACAAAATTATGTCACCACTTGGAATTTTGTGTAATCTGATTACCAGGAGAACGATGAAGGCCTGGGAGCGAGCGGGCACTAAGATCGACCCTTACACGCTTACCAGTTGCCTCGTCGTGCTTAAGCTAAAGGTGCCCGTCTGCCACCAACCAATCTTTACATCGGCTGCAACGTTGTTGTAAGTTTTTTTTCAGATACTTGTCTGTACTAACATCAAGCTTTATGGAGAAAAGGGGGAGACCATCACTTTGCTTTCGTTATACATTCGATTTAACACCAGTTAAATAATTTCAATTTTTTTCCATGAAATAATGAAAAAAATTGCAAATATCTACAAAAAAATTTTTTTCCACAAGTTGTGTTCAGAAAGTGGTTAGGAAACTGAACAATTTTCATGTACGCAAACACCACAACATCGAACGATAGGCCAGCAGCCCTACTTAACATACATTAAATTCCTGTAAAAAATTATAATCAGTGTATTCCTGAAAGACGACGCAATATTAAATGTAGAAAAATGTCGCCGGAATTGTATGTATGTTACGTGTTAGTTGACAACAGCTCAAACTGGCCTCTGTTTTTGTTTTATTGTGGGCTTTCGGTATCTTAGCTGCTCGCAAAGGCATAAAATATTTAATAAAATGTTTAGTAGGCCTATATAATAGACGCACATTGCAAGAATGTATACACCATTATATTGAATTAAATTTAAACTGATGACGAAGTCATATTGTTTTTGGTTCTGAGATAGAAGTTTTAATGCTATCCAATTTAATGACAGTCTCCAACATTTAAAGCCTTGACTGATAAAAGGAAACCGCTTGTGTTTGCCTCGTTCGACGCTACCTACCGTAAACCGGGGTTACTTTGACCATTTTCTGGGTTACTTTGACACTTTAACATATTAGTTTTTGTTTTTTCTGGTAAATAAACATATAATCTGAGCCAAGTATTTTAAATAATTCCTTTTATCCTTATAGCTAATGCTTGAAACTTTCGTCAGCAAATAACATAAAAACCAAACATTTGAGTTGTCAAAGTTACCCCGCTAGGTCAAAGTAATCCCGGTTTACGGTACGTTGTTACACTTTGTTTCTGTTCTGCCTGTTCGCTGCGTCGCCAGTGTTACGCGAGGCAGTATAATGTAATTTTTTCTGGTCCGTGAAGTTTCATACCCAATACACTTTATACACGTGGCTGGTCTGTATTCCTTAATTTAATCTCGTGCGCGTGGGGCCACGCCAGTGTAACGGGAACCATTATTGTTCTGAACAACCTTCGACAAAAAAAACTTATGTACGTATTTGCAGGTTTTATAACATAAGTACTGCAAGGCTTACAAATATTAACTAGCAAAGAGTTACGAAAAAAATTACTGTTTAATCTTTTAAAGTATAAGATATGTCGTAGTAACATACCACTTATTTCCTTCTTGAAAGTGTGTCAACGAAACAATGGTTTCGATGTCTTTCTAGAGAGTTGATTAAGAACACCTTTTTATCGCACTCTTCCAATAAAAGTAATGATGAACTGAATTAATCAATAAATTCTAATTGAATATTATTGGCATCACGGCATTCGTTTAAGGCCATGCTATTTAGTTTCTAATTTTTTGCGATAGTTTATTTCTTAATCTTAAACGGGAGCACACATAAAAATCTGTCTGGCAGTAATGTTTAAAATGGTTTTTGCCGTGATAGCTAATATTTTTACAAAACAAGAAATTATACGGTTTCGACTAAAAGTCAATTAATCAGAGTTTCATTAATTTCATAATTAGATGCATCTATAGTATTTTCTGCCGTGAAAAAATCTGCCAACATGGAGAAGACGATTTTAAACAAAACGACCAGACAGATGCTCTTCCTCTTCTTGTTTAGAAGTAAAACATTATCTAACAAAAAAAGCCGAAACAAGACAGCATGGCCTTAAGTCTCGGTTTCAGTCGCCAAATTGAATTTTATTATTTTTCGCTTTTTTGGAATTTTGAGAAGAAAAATGTTAAATCAGCGACTATATCGCAAATTCTATTTACCTCGAGCTACAATACAATCATTCCAATAGAGCTGGCAATGTATAGTTGTTGCAATTTGTCGGATGAATATAAAAAATTACCACACACATTGCGACGTAATTATACTGTATGTTAACAGTTAAATCACAAGGTCTGTACTGTAGCGAAATGTAAATAGAATTTGAGGTATAATCGCATATTTAACATTTTTCTTCTTAGCATTCCAAAAAAGCGAAAAATAATAACATTCAATATGGCGACTGAACCCGAGCCTTAAGCTCTGTGATAGTGTCCTAACCGGCCTTCGTAGTGTGGTCGGTAGTACTCAGCCTATAGTGTGAGCGGTCCTGAGTTCAAATCCCAACACGGAAATTGATGTATGGGCCGTTTGTTTAGGTTCAGGTAGCTTGTAAGACTTCCCTTATTAAGCCTAAGGACAAAAAACCGGAAGACATTAATAAACCCTATAAATAATTTAAAAAATGAGTGACCGACATATATTTCGTTAACTTAATCACGCTGGAATAAGTAATTACGCCCCACGCGAATGCTTGGATGCTTCCATATTACCGTTAATTGCGCGAAACGGATCTAAACTTATCACGATATATGTCTGGAGATTTCTTCCTCAAAGGCGCCGCCTGGCTGGCGCTCGAGCTACGTGTCGTGTGTTCGATGTTACGTTTTTTTAACTCGGAGACCAGTAAACCTGTGTCCACAATACTTATCTACGAGAAGAAAACACGCTTCAGACATGACTTTTAAGACACCACGCACAATGGAAGCATTAGTCTAACGTCCTCAAAATTGGCTAAAATCCGCTTTTCCGGACTACTGTTTTCTCAATACATGTGTACAGGAATCGTTCTAGAAGGTCTACAACTACATTGGACTTTCCTACAGTGGCGTGTTAAATAAAATGACGGGATTATCTCGTAATGTCGCATAGATAGAGATGATGATTTATCGTGGGAAAACTTGACTGTTTGCTGGGTTTCAACACGCGTTCAATTTACCAGAAGATGACTGGCTTTCGCTTTTATGTAGAGCTGTTGCCCCATTTGACTGATCAAATAAAAATCCCATTGTTGTAATATTTGATGCCCATTATTTGTTTGCGGACAGCTACGTTGTGGTGGACGTACATCACATAATCATATGCGTTATAATTAACTATAGTGCTTTCAAGGGTATGTTGGCACGTAACATTTTCGCGATATACAATAATCTCTATAAATAGTAAAACCGTTACGGCGGGAACATTGCGCGTACATTTGTCACATTGGGAGTAGGATATCCCAATACATGTGCCGTTTGGCATCGCACGTATCGCATCGAATTTAACCTCACACACAACACGCACACCTACACACACGCCTGGCTTGATTTCACTGACTATACTTGCTTATAACACCCGTTCCATTGCTATAGTCTTTACAAGACGAGCTTTCACAACAAATTTTTTCACTTGTAGCCACGACTCGGTAAACAAGGTACACTGCTTACGGTTGTGGTACATAGAAATGCATAGTGGTCTCCAGAAGCTTATCGTTTCTTCCCGACTATTCTTCCATTAATTTTAACAGCTGCAAGCATTGTTAACTTTTTTTTAGCATGTTATCTAAATACATAACACTTCATTTCCATATTTCTGGTCCCAAACTTGTAGGTAAACGATAAGATAATTGTGTGATTGTGCGATGGTTTGCTATTTCTAACACAATTCTATATTTGTATCGTAGAGAGAGTGTAACAGAATTTCGTCGACATGGCCCTAGGACAACGTACGTGTGACAGTAGTTTGTTAAAGGTTTGTCGTCTTAGAACAATTACGTTGAGACACTGATCTCCTGTAATATTTTAACCGACCGGTACTTAATTTGAATGGCAGAGATGCAAATGGAAAATATCCCACTTCGGCCTACTTTCGTGAAAACGGGAAAACCTGTTTGGCCATTAAACTATAGGTTGAATTGGAAGATATGAAACGATATTTACGGAACTGGAATATTACTTGCAAAAACGTAATACATTTTATGTTCAGGCAGTTATATTACATCAAAGTCTATGGAATGTTTGCATTCTTAATCTCGATGAGTTGAGGGCAATTTGAAACATGATAAAACCATAATTTACAGACAGTTGATATACAAGCACTGTTAACTAAAAAAAATAGTATGTTTTATGTTATACCTACATCTAGACCAATCATCGAATGAGAAACTTTCGGACAGTTACCACACATGTCACAGTTTTTTTACGGATAATAAACAAATGCATAACTCGACAAATGTCATACATAGTCGTACCCTTTATGGGAACACTACCACTGTAGGTGCCAGACCCCTTTATACGGTCATGATTAATATATTTGTTTCTTTCTTCACATCAATCGATTAAACTACGTATGAAGTACTACTGAACAATTTAAGTTCACTTTCGGTAAAATGTGGAATATTTTCCTTTTTCATTTCATACATTCATTTAGTTTCATCGTTTAAGTTATACAATTGCATTTCACTAGAGCCAGCTTGTACGAACAGTGGCCCTACGATTTGTGGATTTATTTTAAGTTATGTTGAACGTTAATAACTTACACTTGGACGACGTCTTTGATATATCGTGAGGATATAACATACACATCGCGAAATTCAATAAACATAATGAAATAAACAATTCACATGGAAACTACATCTTACGTACTACGTCTTGAAGTATATCAAATACATAATATATAATTTTTGTATTTAAAAATATTCTGCAATTTGTAATTTTTTCTACTTTCAGCAATTGCTTTTAGTTAGAAAAGTATTTTGTAATGGATTTTTATATACTCCACGCTGTAGCGTGACACGTAATTCCAATGTGGGTAATTTCATTACATAACATTTATTGATTTGTGTGCATAAAGTAGAAATATGGAAATTTTTACTCTTTAATGCCATTATGGAAAAAAAGAAACTGGCTGAGCTAATACGTTTGTAAGAAGAAAGTATATTGCAAAGTAACGTCTAAATGACTAGCATTATTTAATACAAACATTAAATCATGACTTTTCCCTACTTGAACACCTTTGACTAAGTACACGTGATGTGATGGGTACGCCTGTAATACACGCAACCATGCTTACATCCTCAGTTCCTTCACAGTAGCAGAGAAGCCAGGACGCTAAAATAAGACAAGCATGACGGTGAAAATGAGCGGATTTCCGTGGCGTTCGATCCGGCATACGCGAGCGCTAATTACAAAGCAGGAGGTAAAAAGCGGAAACCGGAGCAAGTCGCCTTTTTTTAATCCTCATCTTCTTCTTTCCCCGGCCGTGTTCCGGCCCGCGACGCGCCGCCTTCAGGGGTCCCGACAACGAGGTAAACGCGTTACGGAACGGACCCCTGCCCCAGGCGCACTTCAGATCCAATTACAAGCTCCAGGAGAAAATACGGTGACGGAGTGGAAAACACAAGCACGCACGGAATTGTAGTTTTTTTTTCAGCCCCTTCAAACTTCGCTCGGTTAGAAAAAAACTCATGATAAAATTCCAACTCAAAGGAACATTAATCCTGCATTAATATCACTGCTCTTCAAAAGAGTAGTTTTTTTCTATAGCTTAATTATCACCTGTGTTCTTTCGTTCCGATTATCAAATTTCCGGGAATCACTGGTTGACTAACTAATGGCATGATTTGCTTCGTACTTCGTTCGTGGAAGCATGATCAAAAGAAATTGTATTACATGGGTAGAGATGCTGTAAATTTATATTTCATTTGTCTATAACCTACAAAGTTATTGACAATGGGAGCACAGGTAAATGCAATTCCAAGAATAGCTGTTAGAAATGTTGAAATATTAGGAATAGGGGCCGAATAATATTTTAAATCCAACTCCTAGAACGCAAACACGCGTAAAGTGCGGATTAAAAAACAAGGCACATCACCAAAGACAATTTTGACTTACAGCTTGATACAGGTTATAACTTAGTTCAAACTGTTCGTAACACAATTGATGAACTTGTCTACAACATTTTTTATAAATGTACACATTTGCATATATTGTACATACATAAAAACGAATGTTGCAACGCCCACGATGCTATTTAGGTATGTGCCTAGTGGTTTCAGCCATTTTTTACACTATATAAAAATATTCTCTACGCTACAATAAAAAAAACTTACAAACCAATATTAAAAATATCAGATAAACCAAGTACAAGATTGATTTCAATACGCGTTAACTTTGTAAAAATATGTGAACAAAAGGAATAAATAGTAACGAACAAATTTTTCGACGTGACACAAAACCAACTTCGATGACCAGTCAAGTTTTACAAACATGTTTGTACTAAAATAATTTCCTTGGAAACTGGTTGCAAAAAAAATTACTTATTGCGGTATTATTACATACCACTGTAATATTTACAGCTTCATAAATGTTTGCGAACACAAAGAAGTCGCTTGTTTGTAAAACTAGTTTGCAAATATACAATAGTTTATTGTACATTAACTTTTTTTTTTTTTTTGGAAATGCACATAAACATAAATGATTTATATATTTTAAGCAATTCAAGTAAATTTTTTAAAAAATTGTACTTTACATTTTTTAAATTTGATTCCCAAACCATTTCTAAACTACAAAATAAAAAGTGTGGACACGACTCAACCAGAGTGGGATAGTGACGAAGACATAGCGCACGCTCGTGATATACTGTACATGACGAATTGAGATGAAACCATAAAAATCCCCCAAAACAATCGGGTTTGTAGGTCAGAATTATACCCGAAAATTAAGTGTCGACAGAATGCTGGTGCGAATGAGACGGGAGCACCACGAGAGAAGCACCGTAATGTTCTCGACATAGAAAACTTGGCTGTTATGTCGGGGGGAAAAAACTATCTACAGTTTCAAGGTTTCGAACCATTAGTTATCAAGTCAGAACAAACTACAGAGCCTACGACAATCTTCTGGGGCTTTGATCCCCAGGCGTTAAATAGCATTTCATCAGCAGTTGCCACGTAAAAATATCTCAACTATATCTGAGACAAAGGTAAACTCTACTACAGGTTAGAAAGATCAGTGCCAAAAGTTTGGCACAGGGAAAATATCTGTATCACTAATGTGTGCGAACTGACCAATCACAGAGCTTTCCTTAATTTTAAGTTACATAAAGTTGATAACTTAAAACATTAAATAGGTTCATTTTCACTTTAAGGCCTTGTTACGGAGTTTTGCAGTGATTTCGAAAATATTATTTTTATTGCTACCTAATGCTCGTATCAAAATTTCGCTGCACAATTTTGGCACTTATATGTTAGAATTTGTAGCTGAATTTTTTTGTAGAATTATACTGAACGGTTTTTTAGATTTCATTACCAAAGTACCACGTTTTTCGTCGTGAAAATAAGCAAAAATGAAGGAAATTATTTTTTTGCTGGTGAATGGTACATTATTTTAAAAAACGCGCCCACAGTATTGTGCATCGTGTGATTGCACATTGACTCAAATTTTTTCAAAACTTTTGGTTAAAAAATATTTTAGTTATTGGCACCAGTCTGAAAAAAAACTCGGGAACAAGCCCTTAAAATTCCGTTAAATGACTTCTGCCGTTTCCAAGCCTATTTAAATTTAATTTTACTACAGTTTAGTAGTGTTCTGGTCCCTTAGCGATAGCAGCGAAACTAGCAGCAGAAATGTTCCCTGTGCCAATCTCTCCCATAAGAAAAGAAAACACATTTTCTTTCTAACCTGCAGTAGAATTATCCTTACTTATAATAAGTTAATCAGCGCCGGAGCAGCGTTTGCACGGTTACCAACTCAGTGTAAATAGTTATACAATATTCACACCTATTTCGAATTCGCAGGAACATATACCTATTACTTATGGCATATTTGCTATCGTTCGTGTTATGTTCCTCTCCCCGATTGTTTATTGAGACTTGACCCCTACCACGTTTTCGTATCCTTTTCATTTTTGTAACTTCCAACTGGGCAACGGTGGCCGAGGGGTCAGGCCTCTCGTATCCCACCAAGACGATCAGGATTCGATTACAAGCGGCGTTAGTTCCCGTTCTTTCGCATGTGGGAATCGTGACGGACGATGCCGCTGGTCGGCGGGTTTTTTTAGAAATTTTTTGCTACTTTCATACCTTCAATTAAGTATGTAACAACAGCGATAGTAAAGAAATATTTATGAAGTCTAAAATTATATCAATATCTATTACGTTTCGTAGTTAGGTTAAAGTTACATAAATTTATCCAAAATAAAAGTTTTGTGCCAAGATCCAAAAATACAAGACGGTGACTAACTCTATTTCTTAACGACGTAGTTACAGAATGCCTATAGTTTTTGGTCATGTATGTAACCATAATTTCTAAACATAAAATTAAATACCCCACTCTCTCATCAATGACGGCCCAAAACCGCTGGACATAGAGAAATAAAATTTAGAGGGTGACTTCCCCTAACACCGTAAGCACCCTATGAACAGGTATTTTTTTCGAAATGCGAATGCACCCTCGATAGCGCTTAAATACGTCGAGATATCAAAGTGATTTTCGTTTTAGAATTAAGCTTATAGAAATGCATATTAGAACCTATTATTTTTCGATTTTACGAATTCGAAATTCACTAAAGCCTGGATAACTTTTAAACCCAATGATATATTGAGACGACGTTTGCTTCAGAGTGAAGTTTACGCATGTCCCTAAAAAAATAGATTAAGGATTTTTTAAATTCTACTTCTAAGGTCATTATATAAAATTAATAATTGGCTTCAATTGACTCATTCTTATCTCTTAAACCGATTGAGATATCGAAATGGGTTTTGAATAGGAATAAAGTTTACGTAAATACCTAAAAAGTAATTTCCTGATTTTTTTTTTTAAATTAGACAATTTAGAGGGTGGAAAATTGTAAAATATTTCAAAAATTCAGAAATTCAGAAAAGTAGGCATGGCCACAGAAAAATTTTGTTAAATTATGTCACTTTTTGCCATCCTATTTAAACGGAAACATTTAATTTCTTAAGAATACTGACGGCTTGTCTTTGCGTAGTTGTTTGGAAAACTGGTAAGAGGTTATGGGTTCGAATCCCATGTGAATAAAGGCAACGGAAAACTGCTGTG
Source organism: Medauroidea extradentata (assembly GCA_003012365.1). NCBI lineage: Eukaryota > Metazoa > Arthropoda > Insecta > Phasmatodea > Phasmatidae > Medauroidea > Medauroidea extradentata. The sequence goes on along the minus strand of PNEQ01086037.1, from coordinate 5,518 downwards.
ATATACACGCTCGTGTTGGTGGCAGATGGCAGAAGAATTAATATTCTGTTTGATGTATGCCCGATGTTGTTTTGCTTATTTGTGAGTTCCTAAATGACTGGGTAAGGTAAGGCAAGTGGGCTTTACATCTCGTCGACAACGAGGTAGTTAGAGAAGGTGACACAACTTTGTACAATGACAGGAACTGGGAGAGGAGTCGGTCGTGGTCTTTGTTAAGGGACCATCCCGCAGCATTCGCCTGGAGCGATTTCGAGATACCAAGTAAAACCGAAATCAAGATGGCCGAAGCCGGGTATCGAATCCGGAACCTCCAGAATGCGACTCAGATCTTTAGAACGACAACGCTGAATGTTCATTAATTGTCTGCAAACAGCAATCGAACCTTTTCAGACAATCGGTAGTTCAATCAGATAAGGCACTAGCTACAGAAGACAAAGGAGGCAATACTTCGGAGCGTGTTATGGCACCAAGGATTTCTGCGAATTTCCACTCTCTCTATAAAAAGACTGGTTAGTATGTTTGCAGAGCGACGACGCTGAAGTAACTCGATCACATGGGGCGGTGTCGCCGGGGACAAAGGACGCTCGGCGCGCCCTAGCATGGCGGGCTAATCTAGAGCGACGCCCTAGCTGAAGGGGCGGAGCGACGCCTTCAGCACTAATGGTCATTAGGCCCAATTAGGCGCGACATCGTCGCCTGCGGGGGTGTTTGGCGCGTCGCAATTAGCGGAGAGCGTCCCACGGGAGGTCAGCGTGGCGGACGTCTCTGAGAAGAAAGTGCTGCTCGCTACCAAGGCGTAGAAGCTTTGTTTCTGCCGAGCTGATCTTGGCTCGTACTGTAACCTTGATGCCTCGAGGACATGTTCCCTCCACTCGTGCGATATTATTAGCTGAAACACGCTATTGTTAGAATCTCATACAATACATACAAAAATTGAGTTGTTTAAAAATCCTCGTTAAGTTAAGGGGACTATCTAGCTGGCGCAGCATGTTTGGTGTTAGGTTTTTTTCTCAGAGACTAGAAGACGTACGCCCACAATGCTTGTCTACGAAAAGTAAACAAACCTCATACTACTTTTGAAAATGGCTTTTCTGACACCACGCACATCGGAAGCGTTATTTCAAAGCCCTGAAAAGTTCATACTGCTGTTTCACAAGACATAGGCTTATGTACAGGATGCGTTCTAAATTGAGGTCTACAATTACTTGGACTTTGCTTCAGTAACGTGTTTAGTAAAATAATAGGGTCACCGCTGGATAACGAGCAGCTCCGAGAAACTGGATAGGAAATGAAGCGGCCGTGGCATGAATAGAAGAACCATCCCGCCATTCACCTGTTGTCATTTAGAAAAACTAGGAAAACAAGGAAAACTGAATTAGAATGGTTAGACCGTGATCCAGCCTGGGTCCTCCAATTATTTCACTCGGCATATATGTGTGTGTGTGTGTGTGTATATATATATATATATATATATATATATATATATATATATATATATATATATATATATATATATATATATATAGTATAAATAAATAAACATAAATAAATACTGAATTTGTATTACCTTTATATATAACATAACACTCTGAAACTAGAATTATTTTATAATGAATCGTTAACAGACGGTTTTGTACAATGCAAAAAAAAAGCATATTTCTGCTTGGGATGGACACACAGTCATAAAACATGAACGCACACGATGATGAGTATGGGGCCGCGGTGGCCGAGTGATCAGACCACTCATTTTATTTTACATTGCTAAAAATAACAAACATTTCCAATTTTCAGATTTTTTTAATACAAAAATATTTTATTGGTTCTAGTATGCATACAGCCGTAGCCCGTGACATGTAGTTTCAGTGAAAATTAATTCGTTTTATTATGTTTATTGGGTTTCACGGTTTGCATGGAGTGTATATATGCCTATTATGACTTTCAAATCAGGCAAAACCTAACTGTGCTAATTTTGTAAGAGAAAAATCTACTACAATTTAACGTCTACAAAAGTAACACAATTTCAGATATTAAATTATGATATTTTCCCACTTGAATGCCCGCCGGCCTCCTACCTGGAGTTTTAACCCATTTCGCATAGCCGAGAGTAAAATATCAATAAGGGTGATTCTTGCACATACAGCGAGAGTCACAACGCCACTAATGAGCAAGTGACTGAATCAACGAGCTGGCTTAACGTCACTGACTTACCTGTAAGCGATGACCCTTTGCTGTTATTTGATGCCACTGTAAGCAAAGCCCAAGGAATGACTCTGTCGTTGTTTCGTTGGCATCGGAACTCTATAGCATGGGCGGTGTTTTGAATCTAACATCCCATCACAATCGGCAGTGTATAATCAATTCTTAGCTAAACATTTTGTAACAACTTTGCTGTCCTGAGCGCTGCCAGGTTCTTTTGGGATGGAGAGCTTGGATAATTAAATAAATAAATATAATTCAAGTTCTTATTTTAATTACAATCTGTATAAACACTCTGCATTAAGTATACACCACTCGCGATACACTGACATATATTATATACAAGTAATCTCCCTAAAAGCCTTATTTACTACTGTAGGGTATAAATAATAACTTCTCTCTCTCTCTTTTATCAGTCCTCCGACCACATAAGTTTCTATCTAGAAATGTCTCACAATGCACAGTTAACAGTTCAACCTGTTCGTCCACTCTCCCACTTACGCCACTCGAAGAGTGTCACCGTCGTCCACACCTCCGTAGCTACTCATCGATCTGCTGGTCCCGCCTCGTCCCTCGCTGGCAAGTCTGTTGCGAACGCTCACCAACTAAACACCGCAACCTCTCCGTCTCGGCTCGCAGTGGGCCAGTATTTATAGTCGCCTGCGATGACGCCCAGAATATTCTCAGAGCTCACCGGTCATGCTGGTTGACGTAAGCTGAACATTCTAGGTGTTGTGGTAACATTCAGTTATGTCCGAGCTGAATGCTTATCCCGAACGACTGACAGGTGCCCGTCCATTCAGAAGACCGGCGATGTCAACCAAGCCTGAGTGGCCCGCATAACCAGGGGCGGGAAGATGGGGGAAAGGATGTGGGGCGCAGTCCACCGCCTTGCCGCTGGGACTGGTGGTAGCGAACAGTGGAAGTGGGGGAAGGAGGATGGGGGCAGTCCGCCGCCTCGTTTTCCGGGGTTGTAGGTAGCAAACAGGGGAGATGAAGGTGGCATGGCTCGTCAGGTCATTCAGCCCAATACCTTTGAGAGTGCTGACTCGTTACAATATTTAGGACACATTGATTAGTTCAATAAGTAATCTTTGTCCGACGACACTTATACGCCGTTAAAGCGCAGAGTAGACAATAGACTAAAGTTCTACTCACACATATAATTATTTCACTCCTTTTCAAGTTTGCGCACCAGATTGATGAACTGTGTTACTAGAGTTTTACATCATTTGTGAAGAACTCATAATGTCGTAGTAGACGAACTCCAATTACACTATTAATAAATGTTCAAACGACTGTTGAAATATTATGGATACCTACCAGGAATAGACAAAAACTGACAAAGCAAAGATATATTTGATTAAATCTCATATTTAAAGTCTACTTCTGAGTAGGTCGAACAGGCCGAAAGAAATACGATACACAAGAAACCGTTATTATACAAACAATGTCCAAAACATAAAATAATTCAGAAGCAAAATTAACTCCATAAATCATTGCATGAGAAACTAATAAAATTAGGTCTATACACTACATTTTCGAGAAAGAGGTAAAGAAAAGAAATGAAAGAATGAAGGGGTTTCTAGGAAGAGAGAAAAATAAAGTCCAAATGCCCGAAGTTCCACGCTGTCCATAGTTGGCCAAATTCCGAAGTAAAAAATGTTCAAACACCTCCGATTAGGATAGTTAGAATATGACTTTGTATCTTGTTTCTCTTTAGTGTCTTCTAATCCTTCAGTTTGCTATGCAACAAGTAAGCTCAGTATTTTCCCAACTGGAATTTACTTATATTAAAAATAATCGCTAACGGCGAAGGAAACAACATTTTTTTTTATGAATTCTGGACAATGATTGGAATGTATTCAAAAATATCCGTTCAGGAATTTTTAAAGCTTATTATTACTGCCACAGCAGCATTTGGCTCACAAAAAGTGCGATAAGTTAATTAAAACCAAATAAATAGGTTTGTTAAAATCGTCAGGTTTCTTGGATGTCAGGAGTGAAAATCCATACATGAGTAGAAAGGAAAACACGCCCAAGAACAAATCAGAGCAAAATTATCATATACAAATGTAGACAATGAAAATAAATAATTAACAGTGATTACTTAAAGTTTGGATTATTCTACAGAGTAGAAATATTCATTTAAAATTACATTGAAGATGATTGTCTTTTTGTCGTGCATTTATATAATTCCTTAATATTTTACATTGCTTGAAGCTAGCCTTAGGAATAATTAAGACTGTAAACATGCATAAGCACGTGAGTGTAAATACATTATTCGCAAAAATTATCATTTAGAAGAATCTAAGGGAAGCGCAAGGCATTGAGACGACTTGCTTCTAAGCGACTCTTAAGCGGCGAAACTTGTGTTTAATGTGCAAACCAACAATATTATACGCGTCAATATGGCATATTAAATAATCTTTAGTGACATTTGTGTGCTTAAAATGTATGTCAAAAGTTAGTTCAGCCTGTTTATGCCTTAAAAAATACTATTAGAAACATCTACAGACTATGGAAACTACCACATATATTTGAGACATACGATTTAAGCTCTGCGCACAGATTCGCAATGCTTTGAAAGTGGTGAAGCCGTAAGGTAATAAAATCATAAATTTTAATAATATAGACTACGTGTGTAGCATTACCTTGATTTGTAGATGACACTCTGATGACGACAAAGTCTTTATTAAGAACGTATGCTTCGGATAAGTATACATAATGTACAAATGAAATCCAAATATATGAAAGAATTTCGTTTAATTGCCGTTTCATTCTGGTTATATCAGTTCCTTATTAAGAAGAACTATAAACAAACATTTCATAAAGCCAAACGTACATCTTCGTAACCCAAGTTGTCTTGGTGAATATAATATCATAGTCACTTAATAACTTTTTAAATATTTCCTACTCACGCACTTAGTAAGCACACGTGTAGTCAAACTTATTTTATGTTAATACATTTTTCCTCTCACGAAAATTTTTAGCGCTTACTTGGGGAAGGAACAGTAGGAGGATAGTAACAGAAATACAGTGTACCGGGATGAAATTTACTACAGACGAGATGACAAAAATTATAAGAATCAGACTGGCAACGCAATGTTCTGAAATAAAACTTAGGGTAATATGGGGCAAGAGTCCGCACTTAAGGACACATCTGTAATTTTTTCACCTCTATTGAAAAACTAAGTCCTGAAAGACACATTATCATACAACTACAACATTTGAGAACACAGTGAAATGTTTACAATAAGTACTGAAGATGTTATGAAGTTTAAACATGACAAAAAGTGAAACAATGTATAATAGGAAACAT
>PNEQ01086036.1:0-24580 GCA_003012365.1 Medauroidea extradentata | reverse complement strand
GTCCCCTATCACTTGTCAACACACCCTAGCACTGGTCACCACACCATATAACTGCTGAACACACATTAGCGTGGTGCAACATACCTTAACACTGGTGAACACACAGTAGCACCGCTGAACACACCTTAGCACTGCTGAACACATTTTAGCACTGCTGCACTTACCCTAGCACTGCTGAATACACACTAGAAGTGCTGAAGTCCCCTATCACTTGTCAACACACCCTAGCACTGGTCACCACACCATATAACTGCTGAACACACATTAGCGTGGTGCAACATACCTTAACACTGGTGAACACACCGTAGCACCGCTGAACACACCTTAGCACTGCTGAACACATCCTACCACTGCTAAACATACCCTAGCACTGCTGAACATACGCTAGCGGACTACTGTGAGGAGGAGAGTGTAGTCTTTGCCACAGTAGTGTCATCACAATGGTCCATTACTGTCAGCTGCACTCATGACTGTGAAACAGGTCTACTGGTAGTAGGGGAGTGTAGTCTATGCTACAGTAGAGTGACGTCACAACGCTCCATGTCTATCAGCCGCCCTAATGTCGCGTTCACGTGCCGTATCAACATCCTCAAGGCCAGGTGTGGGCGCTTCTCTTCTGCGAACACTACATCGATCTGCACACAGAAAATAGAACCTCATTGGCCAATCTCGTAGGCACAGCGCTGTAGGTACATGAATATGTCAAGGTGAGTTCGGCTCGAAACAATGCCTCGGCATCCTTGCATTTACATTTCCGACTATACAGTCACGCTCGCCTGCTACAATGTCTGCCCTGAAAGTTCTGTTTGTTTAGGTTACTTTTTTACATCACGAAATATACAACTACTGCTACTTATATTGCTAATTTTTTTTCTCGCACCTATTATCAACATGATTGTCACCAGTAAAAGTTTCACAATAATGTTCTTTAAAGAAATGTATGTATATATTAATGCACTACATTTTATTTAGGCTTGTGTATATTTTACTCCGCTTACTTAAGTATCTGGTTAAAATACGTTACCATACTGTCAGAGAACAACGAATGCCAATAATGAAGTGATATGACTGGAATGAAATCAATAAGGTAGGATTAATGCCAGGTTACTTTTTTTTAAACAGTGCTGTAACATGTCACTTATATTAAAATTAAGTACGAATTGTTTCAGTTACGCCAAAAAAAATTCAGAATGCATATATATTCTAGCAACCCGGGTTTGAGACACCTATAAATATACCTAGACAGTAAAATTTAGTAAGTACATTTTATAAATAAAATTATAATGGTAACACAACTTCCCCCCCCCACACACAAACGTTTAAAAACAAGGAGATTCATCTCAGGCGGGCAATATAACATTATATAATGAAACTAATTCTTTAAGACAAAGTAAACATTAGCTGATTTATACTTTGTTGGGGTTATAGTTAAAGGATTCTGCGAATTATTTCTTTCACACAAGTTAAGGTTGAGGTATCATAATTTATCAATTTTGCATAAATTTGTTTGAATTTCACGTTAAGAAATTTAACGTTGACAAGTAGGACATTTTTGTCACAATATGTATGCAGAAAGTGATGCCATCATGTTATTCTCATGAATGCCCGATAGTTTCCTTTTAAAATATTCACAGTTGATTTCAGAGTTTGTATGCTACGGATTTTATTGTTATAGTAAATAAGCATTTATAATACAAGCCATCTAGTAAGGCTTAGTTTTCATGTTCCAGTCAATCGTAATAATGTACACTTTACACTATGCAATACCAATTACTGAAATTTATACAAAATTGTCGGAATATTAGAACTGCACAAAATTAATTTATAATAAATATTAGGAGTATATAATACATAAGTCGATAGTTTAAATTAAACATTCTATTGTAAAAGAAACTGAATTATACATTACGGTATTTAAACAATATTGCAGATGTTCTTATGTTAAAACAATGTTGAAAACTTTTATCATTTACTAATTGTGAAAGTTTTGCTCCTGTGTTGCCTCATGTCCTCGTATGCAGACGACCGTGTCCAATCTCCCTCTAGAATGACAGACAAGCAGCTGCTCGTATTAGAACTTCATTGTATTCAAACAACAAAAGGGTTTAGTCCATTTATTTTGGTCATGTGAGCGATTCGTAAACGGAAAAATATTCGAGCAAACGTTGTAAGATAAACTTCCTAAACAGAATTATAAGTTTTTGTCCATACATAAAGGGCGGTACAAATAAAAGTAAGCAGTTGCTCAAAACCCACGAAATCAAAGCAACTGCTCAGTTTCGTATTAATACAAACTAATTAGTTCAACCTTCTCGTGAGAAAATGCTGACAGTCTTGAATACTGAGCTCTACCTAGACGTTTTAAAAATAACACAAAGTAACTTCTCCCTAGCGAGCCACTGCTTACGTTTTTGTGAGGAACCTCATTAGGTGTCTCAACCCAACTTAAGTGCGGTTTAGAGGATAACAATGACCGAATAAAAGATGGTAGTTCCGGAATAAATAAATAAATAAATAAATAAATAAATATATATATATATGTGTGTGTGTGTGTGTGTGTGTGTGCGTGTAGTATGTTTTGGTTCTTTCACGTAGAGAAAAGCCTGAGTGTGGATTTTCGTAAATTGCGGATTTGTGGAGCCATCTTGAACTACGTCACGGCCGCCATCTTGGATTCGAACTTGAACCCGCCCTAGAGGTCACCAAAAGGTCAAAAAATCCCCCAAAATGTCCCAAAATTCGCCCTTTTTCCCAAAAAATTTCCCCTTTTTCCCTCGTTTCATCAAAACTCAGTTTGTCAATGTCTCAAAATCAGCATGAACTAAACGTCTTCTCAAAGCTGGTAGATTAATCATTTCTCATGATTCTTGCCAGAAACTGATAATATTACAAAATAAATGTCATCAATTAATACAAATATATTTTTAAAAATTAATTTTTTATAATTTAATTTTTAAAAACCACTATATTCACAATAATCTTAGCTGTAAACGATCGATGTATGATAAATACAATGGAATTTAAATTAATCAATTTTAATAAAATTAATTTTAATTGTTTATAATACACAAGGGATATTTTCCTGTAGGTCTAATCACCCACACACAAAACCGAGTTATGTCTTACCGATTTCCAATAAAATATTATCAGTTTCCAAAAACAATGTTAATTATATTAATTTTCTTTTTAAATTATTATACACTCAAGTTATATCCTATAGTTCGGCATCAATTACACACCCTATAACTTACATAGGTATATCAGATCAACTGTCGATACAATAAATCAACTATTTGTGATGCTTCGACTACATTCAAACACGGTGGACACCATCCGAACAGCACCACACTCCCAAGGAACTGACATATCATTTACATATCCACACTATTTATGCTGACCACACTCCCCGCCAACCCGACTTCCTATAACCCCCTCCCCCGTCCAACACATCCACCCACACCCCTACCATCACCCCACTCCGCCCCCTCCACCCCCCATACCGCTACTCCAGCCCACTCCTCATCAACTCAGCATTCACTCTCCTATATTCATGTTATAGCCTACCCGAACTGAACATTACACTCTTCAATCCATCCTCATACATGTACTTTGATACAACTTTTCCTTTACTCAGCTATACAATATCGTATCATAAGACCAACTTCCATGCAAGTTTTGTTTTTCTAGCATTACTCAACCTTTCTGCACATTTAATGTAATATGTTTGCGCAGAATTTAGTTATAATACTCGTTAAACACACCGGTTACAAAACACAAATTTTCGAAAAAATGAATTGATTTTACAATATATTATCTAAATAAAATCATATAGGTTCATCTTGAGTACATACAATATTCTTGAAAACCAACACAAACATAACAATTAAACTACGATAAGTCTTAGTTTCAATTTACAACAAAAACCTAACCTTCGTACAATCGTAAGCTTAATGTCATCGCATTGCAATCTCGAACACAAAGCCCTCGCAGCAGAAGCTACACCTACAACACAGCTACAGATGTCGCCATCGTTCTCGTTATGTTCATGTACGTTGCCGAAAAGCATAGGCCTATTGCCATAGTCGAAGTGCTCGCTGTCACTAGCAAAGATGCTGTTGTCTCTCTTACTGACCGAAATGCTCGCCAAGACCAGCGATCAGTTCTTTACCACGGACGAAGTGGTGGCAAACATGGCCGAAGTGGTGACGAACATAGACGAAGTGGTATCGAACATAGCCGAAGTGGCAATGAACATGGGCAAACAGCTCTTCGTCATGGTCGGCGGTGACGGACGTGGACGAACGGCTCGTCCTCATTGCTGAAGCGATGACGTACATGACCGAAGTGGTGGCGAACATCGTTGAAGTGGTAACAAACTTTAGCGAACAGCTTACGAATATTAGCGAACAGCTTGCAAACATTATCTCTACCCGAGTGGACGTCATCTCCAACAAACACTCACACACACAGCTTCTCATCACGAGCGAAGAATATTCTGATTTAGCCGAAGTGACGCTCGACTGTTGCGAACCAAAACTGTTACAAACCAAACAGATGCAGGAAAAAAACTATCATATAATGTTCCCTGTTTGTTTCTGAAGTGAACGCGATACATTTATCCGTAGCTGAAGATGATTTACAGCACCTAGGGTCCATACGAAACCTTTCATTATCATTTCTTCTTCCTCACGACAATCTTTCGAATACTACTTTCGATGCTGTTTCCAATCTGAATAATGTTATAAAGGATACATTTTTAGTATTGAATTCTTTCGTGCAATGTGTTCCTTCGTACGGATCTGGCTTAGGGTAATCACACTCCAACCATATATTATACTTCGAAGCTCCGTGAGCTTCGTCTTACCTGTAAGTTTCTGTATTAAATTTTCTTTCTAACTGTTCATAAATGAACAAATGTCTTTCGATGTACAGACGAGTTCGTTGCAACATAATTCTTCGGAATACCTCGGAAAGCCGATTCCTTCAGTAGGAATCCATTTTTATTTGTCATATCTGCAACATGTACTGGTGTAGCAGCTTTAGCTTCACACAATTTAACGTGCTCGCTGTGTGCCTATCAACAGATTTTTTTCTCCATTGTTAGTTGTATCATAACACTTGAACTTACGTCCACACTTTTAACATCCCGATGTTAAATAAGCCCACCACATAGACTTAGTACATTTTACACTTCTCTCGTGTCGTCTGGCATTAAAACCATAACTAAAAGACTTATCACAGTTTCGACAATGATAACATTTAACTGACATGGTCACGTTTTTTCTGTGTAAAGTAGATGGGGTATCCGAAGAAACCGTTGCTGACTCAGGAACAGACGAAGAAGTCATTCCAAGATTTGATGATGATGCCACTCCAGGAATGTCTTCGTCCGAAGAAGCAGTTGTACTCGCCGGTGATGCAGCTGCCCCAGTCCAGGAGGTAGATGACTTCGTATGGCTCGAGGATGGTAGTCTCTTTCCTTCTTTCCTCCGAGTGCCAGCTATCCTGAGGGAAACTTCGAAGGGAACCAGCTACTAGATGGTTCGATTAGTCTTTCACTCCTATACCCAGCTCCGACGATCGATTTGCACGTCAGAATCGCTACGGACCTCCATCAGTGTTTCCCCTGACTTCATCCTGGCCAGGCGTAGTTCACCATCTTTCGGGTCCCTACGTGTGAGGACGGGATGCTCCGGGAATGTAATATCACTCATTATGATTACTCGAGGTCATCCAGGGGCTAGGCGATGTTCTTCCTTCAGAATCTGAGGACGAACTATCAATATCACCTATCCCCTACCTATTTATATTTTACAGTGAAGCTCAAGTCCGCTCACATGTGGTTTATAACACCACATGCATTATAATGTATTCAGAATACCTCGGAAAGCTGATTCCTTAAGAATGAATATTTTATTTTGCTACCCGTTTCATCATTATTCACAGCCGAAGCAGTTTTTTTGTAGCACACATTCATTTTAACTTGTTCGATGTTTCAGTAACAACAGATTCGAGCTTGATTGCTAGACGCATCATATTACTTGAACTCACGCAAGCACTTGTAACAAACTCATAACTTCTTCGTACATGCTTTTCGTCTCTCATGTCTTCTAGCATGGCTAATTTTACTCAAAGTCGATGAATTTTCTACACTCAGTGTAAATGGTCCAGAAATTTCTGACAGTTTCATAAGTCCTTTACCCCTCGCAGCGGAAATTTCTAGTACATCACAAGCTTGTGTTGCCGTTGAATCTTGTAACAGCAGTTATGCACTGTTTCGGTTAGCGTCAACTAACCATTCGTCACAGATGAGGAATTCACCGACATAGTTGTTGTAGAGTTCCATCACTACTTAATGACTCATTCATATCTAGTTCAAGACTCTTCGTAACTTCTTCGCATATATCCTTGACTACTAATTTTACGAATCTGGATTCATCAACTTCTGGATACTATCACGCCATAATTGCACGCAGAAAAATATAAAGGAATATATCAAACCCGTCAGCGAGAGTTAAGAATTTTTCGTAAGGTCTCCATATATTTGCTACAATTATAATGCGGACATGTAGTTCGAAAAATTCTCGATAGATAGGGAGAGGACCTTTATTGTTATAAGTTCAGCCTCGAGCGTATATATCCCTTCACATGCTCTCTACAGATTCGAGGATTCTATCAGTCATAATCAGAGTTGAGGACGTGCTAACCTCAAAGAAGTATGTAAAAACTACTAACGATGTCATCGTACATGTGTTCATTAATCAGTAACAAAGAGAATAGATTTATTTCTCTTAATTTATTCCCTTAAGATGTAAAGAACGAATATTCCCAAGCCCTGGTAGCTCAGTGGTAGAGCTGTTAGATTTTAACCTAATAGTGGTTCGAATCCGTGCCAGGACTATGTGTTTTTATCGTGTTACTGTTCGAGCTACCAACTATCCTAGGGTATATTTATGTGGGTTTGTAAATACGTAATGTATATACAAAGGAAGGTACAAATTTCAATTTTTTTCCCTATGAATACTTCGTTCAGAAACATAAAAGCAAAAAATAAATATCAGCTCACACTAAAACTAAATATTATTACGATATAGTCATATATTTATACGTCTATATACATACGTACACATAAATATGCAAGCATATGTATATTTAGCATACGTGATAATACGGAAATTTTGTATATTATGCTAGCGTATGATATATATATATATATATATATATATATATATATATATATATATATATATATATATATATATATATATTGTGACGTGCACAATGATTACCCTTACCATGTATCAGCAGCAATAGCAATTAATCAGTTTAATTTCTGAATATCAAAATTAACCGGTCATGCGACCATTTGTTCTCCTCGGCATCATGTCACAAAGCCGATGGAACTATAATAGAAAAACAATAGTCAGTGTTACTGTTTACATCTTAATAAAATTAAAATGTGTATGTTTCGTCTCTGTGGAGGGAGCAGGTACAGCTTCTGTACGGCAGTCTGGCTCCCCTCCCCCACCCAACTTGTACCAACCACCCTTAGATGTTGGTGGATAGGGGAGAGTGCCGCCTGTACAAATTAAGATGCAAATGTTAATTATCTTAATAGTAAGTAGTATATAAGGAACATTAGGATTTAGGAGCCTCAGTAGGTAATTATTGTCAAGTGTAATGAGGGAATATTAATGTGAAAATGAAATAAATACGGCAATGACAAGAATTTATTGTCCTCGAGGGGCGGGGTTGTTTTGAAAAGCTGGCTCCTGATTGGCCCAATGGAACCAAAGCCTGCAGGATAAGTGGCGGGGATTTTGGCCTCAAACAGGAGCCACGGGGGGAGTTGAATGGCAGAGAGGGGCGTCAGGAGACGTGTGAGGACGATGGACCGCGGTGTTACCGCCGAGCGTCGATTTAGGCGTCACGACGCATTAGGGTGCAGTAGAGTCACGAACGACGAGAGACCTGGGGTGTTTCTGCCAGGGCCGATTAGCGAGTCGCGAGATTGACCAGTCGTGTGGGCGGAATTTAAACCGGGCCGATTAATCCACGCCAGGAGAAACAGTGACGACTTGTTATCCGCCAAAAATAGGACTGACTGACTTTTATTTACTCTTGCAACAACATCACCAGTAGCCAGTAGCAATTAGTAAGACACTAAGGAGTGTAACGCAGAGGGGAGTCGCTATATATATATATATATATATATATATATATATATATATATATATATATATATATATATATATATATACACATATATATAATTTTTACGACTCTCGCATTTGGAATATTGTGGTGTTTGTAGAGTACCGAACTGTATAGATGTTGATGCTCCTTGTTTAACGATTTTGTGGTAAGCGGTTTCACCATGGTTAATGACGCCATATCAGAACCGAATGATCCCAGCACAGACAACGTACAACAAATGGTAACAGGGGTTTGCTGATGTAAAAAAAAACAGTTTCCAATTCTACAAAGTAAGGCACGTCCAGCTACAGAGAGAGTGCCTTCAGTTATAGTATGTTGCATAGTCCTCAATAGCATTACGCAACATCTTCGGGTAGAAGACTACGAAGTTCGTGAACCACAGAATACGTGGCAGACGGTGTTTGTTTTCTGGCTACTGAGTTCTTCTGCTGCCATAAATATGGCTACTGTAATGTGGCAGTCGTCATGTGGATATTGTCTTCACACAAAATTTCTTCCATAGCTTCATTACTGTCAGTGGCACTGTAGACTTACTGGGCTGGCCAAGGCGCATTTGCTATACATATCGATGACTGTAACGCGTATTTAGATCTCTTGTCCAATCTAGCAAATAGTATCATCCCAATGATAGGGTCCGCGGCGGCCAAGTGGTCAGACCACTCACATTCCACCTAGGCGAACGAGGTTCGATCCCCGGCTGGTTGGTCCTCGGATTTTTGCATGTGCAAATCGTGCCGGACAATTCCCCTGCCCCTCTTATTCCGGCGCCTTTCCATCGTATGGCCTCGTGTAATGTTATCCTTCGGAGTTGCCTACTATCAGCTCCCATTCATAAAACCTGCATTCAGGGTGCAATAACTAGCCCTCCGGTATCCTCCTCATATCATATTTATTTTTTTCTCAATGATGTCAGACTGGAATATATCGATTATACCCCGTGTTACGACTATAAGTACTTAGACGTTGCGTCTAGTTGCTGATTGCTGTTCCCACGCTCTCCCCTGGCGACTCTTGAGTATATAACCTGCTTCCTTAAGTTCCTCAACTATGAAAATAATTTCGGTGTGTAAGTATTTTCCAACTCTTTTAAAAGCCACCAAAAGCCTATCAACTTCATTCAGATCGACCCAGAAAATGTAGTCTAAGCTCTTGCCATCTTCTAGCTTCTTTATACTTTCACTTCTCTTCACTGTTAATTTTTTCAAGTTGTCTATGAGTATGTTTAATTTTCGTGACATTCGTATTTATAGCCACATCTTCCAGGATCGTTGTCTTAGTGACGTGCATTTGTGATTTTAATCAATTTTTATAATATTCCTGCCGATCTTTTTTGGTATAATCTTTAGGTTCCACGCGAAATATTAGTTCATTTAGGCATGTGGCTCCAAATGTTTCAATATTCTTCAATTTGGACTACTTCGCCAGGAAGGAACTTTAGTTCCTTAGCACACAGAAACCATTTCTAATTTTTTCTATACACGCCATATGTCATATTATTTTATTTGTGTGATTGTAGCTACAGACGAAATATTTTATCGAGTCCGAGGACTCTCCGGCGTAATTTTTCTTTTGAACTATGGCAAAATAAACTACTTCATAATGATCATCGATTGTGTGATCATGATTATTCTTAACCATAGCTCTGTCTTCGACGCCTGTCTTTATATTTCCATCTGTGAATTCAGTCTTTATGACTAAGGAAGCTTCTACGAGCTTTCTCAGGACTTCGAAGTGTCTGGTGATTGGTTAAAAAATATGATCGTTTATTTGTTCTCGCAAAAGTCTGGCAAACTTAGCAAGTAAATACTTCGGACGAATATAATTCATTGCACAATGTAGGTCACTCGCGATGACCGACATTGTAGTGACAAAAACAACACGTGCAGAAGACTCTATGTGTGAGTTTGAGAAATTCTCTTTTCGAGTGTTTAAGAGGTCCCTTAGTTTTTATACATCAATATTAGTAGCCAGTCAAGCAATGGAGTTACTGACTTGATGTTTAGTAGTGCTCTCTAATTGTTTTAAATTTTTACCAGTATGCACTACCACATCATTCAGTCTGTCAATTATTTCTCGTTTATTCCATTAAATTGCTTGTCCATTGGTATCGAGTTGTAAACAGTCTCAAATTTCACACTTTCCGTCTTCACTCCTAACTGTGAAATTATTAATTAATCTCGCTGTGTGAGTCTTAAAAGTTTTCGGGTTCTCCAATACTTCGAATGACTCTTCTTCCAGAATCAAGAGTCCCATCGCTTCTCACTACCATGCAGCCACCACTGTCATCTTTATCAATGCATTGCTTCAAGCTGCTATGATCAAATTTTGATATACTGTAACACATTTTCGACTATCGACAGTAAACTGATCGAAGCCATGTCGATACTTTTATTTATATAGATAACAATATTTCTCCAGCAACAGGAAGTCTAATATTGTCTCTTTAACATTCCGAACACAATTTCTTAAACTTACTAAACACCATGTCGGCGCTTACATGATCGCTGTAAACATGTCGCAAATATAGGCCGTCCATACGAAACAACACCAACAAGTTCAAATTGTCACGAAGCAGTTTAGGTATGAGTCTTACATGACAGTCATTCCACTCCTGAATGCCGGTCCATGCTAAAGTACTCTTGAAATACAAGTCTGTTTCTCGCAAGCAATATCGGCAAATACAAAAACCTACTTTAGCCTAGCTTCGTTTAGCAGCAAAACTTGTCACTAGAGGGGAAATAACCAATGTCTTCTGTAGCCTCTAGAACACAAACCACTCTTTGGCACTTTGGTTGTTTGAGCGATTTAGAGTATAGGTAAACATTCTAGAAGTTCATTTCCATTCTTCGAGTAAATTAAGCTGCAAATATTTCTTCACTTCGATTAAGGGCCTACAAAATGGAGGGAACAATGTTAGATCGCCATGTCTTGATTTGCAAGCTGTTTCATTAGCTTATGTTACAAGTACAGGAAGAGTAACTTTCGGTTTGACGATTTCCATCGTATTGAAACAAAAATTTATAGGGAAGATATCTGTACTGCATTGTTTAGTTTTGTGTAATGCCTAAAATAATTGACATCTACATTGATCAGACCTGCAAACTTCTCATACGAAGATTAACAGTTTGAATATTGTTTTTATACCACGTAGTACGGGGTATTCGTTTTCGAATATGTTGTAATCAAAATGTACACTAGATGGTAAACATGCTAATGTTTGTTTGAAAGGAGAAATATTGCCTCAAGCATATCAGTTCAGATACAATTATCAAGTTTTGCCGGTGCTGGTTGTGAGAAACTTTTTTTCTCGGGGATCTACAATGTGTTCTAAGAAATGTGTTTAATTGTTTTTAATTAATATGAACTACTCGCTTGACCAGTATAGCGTGCATCACATCTTCCTCTTCACCTCAGACTTGCTGCAGGAATGAGGCGAGCATGTAGTTGAGTATGTGGTGTAGGCGACTGCTGGCTTGTAGGGCGCGGCAGTGTTACATCGACCTTCCGTTGTCGTGACAGAGGGTCATAGGGCGTGTCTAACTGTGCCTCGCTGTGCCAGTCTCTTCACTATATTGCCTGTCTGCCTCCAGTCTACCTCGTGCCATGCATATACTCTAGCCATCCTAGAATATACATAGCAATATTATCTTTATACCGGTCTGTTATATACTAAAATAATAACTTGTACCCGTCGAATTCGGTCTCATTTGAAAACACTGCAATATGTCAATATTCAGTCATTCCCGGTGTAGTAATCACAGCACTAAATTAAAATGATTCATTCAATATTTACGTCTGTTCAGAGGTTCTTAACGTATTTAACGTTTTGGATCTTCAGTGGAATATCACTTGTAATACTGTATATTTTTACTGACTTATTCTTGTTTAGAGGCTAAGACAAATCTAAAACCAATACATTTATTGATAGGGATTTTAATGCAAGTAAACATACACTTTTATTTTTAGGTGTGTGTTCAAATGTATTCCTGTCGTTTTCTGACATTTTTGAGAAATATGCGTATTACCTAATTCTTGAGTGTAGAAATTCATTTAGCCGAAATTCGTTTAGTCCTCGGTACACATTAGTGACCATGTTTACTATAACTTAACAGTAAATGTTATCTGTTATTATCACCATGACGACATTTAAAATTATATTATGTAGTTTAATTTTATGTCAAGTGAAGTGGTGCAGGTTACAAAATATACATACTAGCCTCCAATTCGACAGGTTACTGGTCGAATAAAAATAATTTCTGTTTCCTATTTTATTTCCGATATAATTTAAAATGAATTATGATGACTGATCACTTACTAGTTGTGTGGCAGCGTAGTTCCGACATTTCATCTCTAATTTACTTGATGTCAACAATATGTTATGAGAAACTGTCATGTTGCTTACATGCGTTGTTGTGTAGTATGTCACGCAATGTCTTTTCCGTTTTTTTTTCTTTAGCCTAAAACTACTTAACTCGTTTCCTGTGTTATTCCTGCCCTATTAACATGAAACACACTTTAAACTATGATGTGGGAATCCAGCGCTGAAAACTGTCTTTGTAGCTCTAATCAAAATGTCTTCATTTACTCACCCAAACAATTCTGAATTTTCAAAATATAATACGCTTGTAAGAAACGTGTTAATGTAACTCCTCAAAATTGCTGTAAGTTTTAGTTTTCTATCACTTATACGAAAAACTGACATGTGCATTGATTAAAACATAATGTACTTTACAAACTAAAGAAACAGTTTGGACGTACGCCATTGAAGCAACACACACGATTTGCTGCAATGGCGTATGTCAAAAATACTTCTTTAGATTGTAACTTGCCCCCATCGCAGGAATCGTTTAAAAGTAACATAATGTACTTTTTCAATTTTAAATTATCGAGGACACATTGTAAGCCATTTGGCGCAGTCTTTACGTGATCCTATATGGCATTGGTTATTGTCGAAAATCACGTTGTGCTCTCATCGAGTTGTACTATGTTCGAGCTGTACTATGTTCGATCACTATCTTCACTCTACCTGAAATCATGAAGTCGACTCAAGGGACATGGTGGTGGTGAGGTAGAGGTGTTTATCTCCCGAGTCTAAAGTGATTGTAAGAATAAGTGCATCTTTTGGTGATTTTGGCGTTGTTGGGAACAATAGAGAGGTACCCAGCCTCTGCCTCATCTGCTTTATAACACCGTCCCTCTGTTAAATGGAAAACTCCAGTGGATGCTGGGTGCAGAATATACGAGACGTCAACTGTGCCCAGTTCTGCCTTCCCTGCATCCTTGCAGTCACTGCAAACCACAATGGATTGTGATGCGAGTAAATATCCTCTCGAACTCAAGTCCATCTCAACCTCTTCGTGATCAGGGCTGGAAACGCCGGGCGTTGCACGGCGGCTAACGGAGTGAGCATATAATTATTGCTGCAGCACTTTGCCTAGTGTAGGTGGCCATTATGTGTCGAGCAGCTTGTTCAGACTTACAGATGTAGTGTCAGAATTAGTGTGTGTGGACTTCTGGACAGCTAGATCGAGGTATGTATGGTCAATAAGCTCCGCTATGTTAGCGAGTCATCCACGGCGGAGTTTCTCAGGCCAGCTTCCAGTAGATCTAGCATGCTGTGCAACCTATGAACACAGTGCATGTCCGAACTGAGACACGATGTAGTGTCCTGTGGTGCAGATATCGACCAATGTTGATCTGGAGAAGGACTTGGAGGGTGGACACCTGCTCGGGTAAAAACTAAGATGCATGGTAATCCGAAGATACTCAGGGGATCAGTGTGAAAGCCCCATTCTTGTGCTGAACTGATCGCGGGTCGGGCTTTGAGTGGCGGTGGTTGGAACTTCTGCTTCGGAGTAGACCTTCTGGCTGAGTCCGTGGGTCAACGGTCTGGTCCACCTAGGAAAGGACTTCTTTACGAAGTCGTTGTGTAGAGGGAGGATAGACCTAGTCCTCTGGTAGGTGGTCCCTTGTGGTTCAACCAGTGGGTGGTCTCGTTTCACTACCTTCCACCGCGATGGGCAGGAGGGTGATCTTCTGCCAGAGATATTCAACTGCCTCGGTCAACTATATGTTACTGACTGCACACCCAGAGAGGGCACTGGTTGTTATTCATATCGAACTGGCGAGGTTCGACGCCCCTCCTTGCAAAGCTTCAACAAGGTGTCTTCTGGTAAGCCTTCCGGATCAGGTATAGAAGGACACACACCGGTGGCAACGATGCTGAAAACGTGTTAATGTTGACGCTTTTTCTGCGTAGCAGCGTTCATTTCTGGTCCAAAATACAGCTGCGGTGTATAGATTATTCCGCATACGAGTGAGTGAGAAAGTGAAGAGAATTTAGTCAGCGCTCAACATCGAGGTCTCTAGCGCTGGTGAGGGCTGATACGAGGTGAGTATGGAGCAGCGCCGGAATGAAAGGGCAGTGGAAACGGGAGATCCTCGAGAAAAATCCCCAACCAGTGGCATCGTCCGACACGATTCCCACATATGAAAATCCGCAGACCGACCCTGCCAGGAATTGAACCAGGATCGCCTTGATGGGAGACGAGAGGTCATGACGGCGACCGCTTACGAAATTACAGTACTAAACATTTTACAAACTGTATATAAGAATATGGAAGTGTAAAGAACTTTACTACTTGCCAATTTATTGTGAAATTCTATATTTCCAATAGTAAACATTATTCCAATCATGTCATACTATGTACTTATTTTATTTACAGCGCCATAAGGCCAGTTCAAAACAAAGAAATGGTCTGTATGCAGAGGACTTGCGATCAGTATTTTGTTCACTGCGACTACTGCAGATGCACTGCTGAATTGATAGAGCATATAATTGCTGCAGCAGCTTTTTGCCTAGTGCAGGTGGCCACTATGTGTCGAACAACTGTTTCAGACTTACAGCTGTAGTGTCACAGTATATGTTGGACTTCGGGACAGCTTGCTCGAGGTATGTGGGGTCACAGGATTTAACATTGTTTGATAATGACACATATGTATATTCGCTATGTCTGTGAATCGTCCCATTTCTTTAATGCATATATCTGTACAATCGGTGGTAATATATTGAGTGCTTCGACCGAAGGTACAGGACGGTTAACGTAATTATCCTGATGAGCACTTAACACTGTTCCTGAGTTCTGAATCTGGAATATGACGCTAATGTAGTTTGCTTCTTTAAAGTAATATTGACACAGCGCTCTTCCTTATATTACCAACGTACATCGAGTACCCCTTAGGTAAGGCAGAATGTTAAAATAATACCTTCTTCAAATATTTCACAGAAATCGTGTACCTCTATCCATAAATGTAATTTGAATGCAGTGTAAATATTCATACCTCTGAGATTTTGAGTTTTACCGTTTACAGGCTACGTAATAATTCAACACATGTTTTAGTAATGCGAGGTAAATTCCTTTGTGACGAGGTTCAAAGGGAGTGTGCTGACTGGCTCCGCTACACTACTAGTAACAAAGTTTTGATGATAAAGGGTTTGAATGTTACATTTGGTTTCAATCTGCCACGTAATTCTTGACATATAGGTATTCGAATATATGCATTCATGTCGTGAAATTTTTGTTAGTGGGGACATATATTACGTAACAAAACACGAAGAAATTACAGTAAATAACGCTACTTTATTTATTTGGTACTACACGTATACTCAGGGGCCCTGAAACGTGAGTTGGGGGGGGGGGGGTTGTACAAGGTGTCGTGGATGTAAGTGATTTTTTTAAGGAGAGGGATCTTAACATATTGTTCTGACACCGGGGCTGTAACCAAAAGCGAGTGGTTTCAGTTTCTGAGTGCAAAACTGTGGTATTTAAGCAGGTTTTCAACATAAATATACAATATACAAAGGGGAAACAATTTTAGTATTTTTAAAGGTGTAATTTATAATTTTATGTAACGAACTTAAAACAATATTAAAATTATTTGTGAATACAGCATTTTGGCCCAAATGTATTAACTTAAATTTATTTAGTAATAATCTTATGAGTACGCAAGTAACAAGAACTTGTAACAGAACCAGAAAAAAATTGCTCGCAACCGTTCACTCCCGATATCCTACATGTACTAAAATCACGGGATACGTAATAATATAACTGTTTTGCAGACATTTAAACACTTAGATTTGCTCGAACATTTTGCTCAAATTTATGCTTTAATGCACATAATTCAACTTTATATTTTGGAATTTCCTGAATTTACTTATTAATATCTCCAAATACATATTATAAGACTAAGAATGCAATTACATCTAAATTCATTATTATAACAAATAATTACATTATACTGGCGTGCACGAAGACGTTCGAGAAAGAAAGAAATCGTTAAGTACTGATACTGTACACATTTGAAAATTATCCATGTTGGCTGAAAATATAATTTATTTATTAAAATAATGTTTCGTTGATAATTATACCTGGCTACCAAACCCAAATCTCTGTTCTACTAATAAAGGAATAAAATACGTGAAAAATGTTTTCTATTATTCCTCCAAATCTATTGAACCATTTCAGATACCGAATTGATTTTGGTTTCTGGATTATGCTGCTTACGAAAATACCCAAAATACAGTTTAATGGTTCTGCCAAACTCGACCCCAAAAGGTAAATATATATACATATACATATATATATAATGCTTTTTTTTATTCATAAACGATATATATCGTTATCGACACCATTACATGTTTAGATGTCGATGTAATATTTGCTTGAGAAGGATGCTGCTTGAATGCCTGAAAAGTAATATCACGACTTTTGAAATTCGGTACCTACGGAGGTGATAATCATTTTCAATTAACCGTTGATATATATCTTAGACCCAGTCTATGATACATCCATTAAATAATTTAACACGTTATTCAAGCTTGTTTCTCAATTTAGTCTCTAAGGGGATGAAAAGACGCGAAAAGTGTTTTAGAAATATCCTCGATATCGTTTGAATAATTATATATATAAGTGGGCTTTACGTTCCTTCGTCAGCGAGATCATTATCGACAGGATACACAACTAGGTACAATGACAGCAGCTGGGGGAGGAGTCGGCCATGGCCTTTGTTATGCAACCATCACAGTATTCGCCTGGAGCGATGCCGGGAAACTACGGAAAACTGAAATCAGGATGGCTGGTTCGATATCCAAGTCCTCTAGAATGCGAGTCGAACGTGTTATCGTTGCGCGGTCTCGCTCAGTTGTTCCAAATATAAAGCTGCTGTTCGCTTCGTGATGACGATTACGTAAATTGCTGTACATTTATTTCACGATATTAAGCAATTCGACTCTCTAGGTTGATACATGTTTATTCAAAGAATTGTCTATTTAACTGCGACTACGTCTTACCGTCTTCATTTTCACTTCAACTGAATACTTATACAAATGTCTGTTCGTGATACGTAACTAAGATTTTTCGAAATTCGACCCCAAAACCGATTAAAATATGTGAAATTTGTTTTCGTATAGCCAATAATATATATAGTTCAGTTGAGATATCGGGGTGTTGTTTGCTTGAGAATTATGCGCACAGAAATATAAATACATATATACGTTATTTACTAGATATAATAACTTAATTACCGGGGTGGGGGTGTTAACTTTGTTTTTAAACTTCCAAGACAGACGATCCATAAGTAAGGTAATACCAGCTATAAATAATTTAAACCGGGGTTGCATTCTGCAATTATAACGAAATGTATTTTCGTACAACCTATACTATGTATCCCTAGAATGAATATTTTATTTACTGTATTTGTTATCATTAACTCTTTCGACGTTACATGGAGCAGGCGGCGCGGCGTAGAGTTCATTTCTCCGTTCTCTATTAATCACTGCATACGTGTATGCAATAATAAAGCTCAAGTGGAGTCACTGAAAATAGTTCTTCCTTTATGCAGAAGATTGTCTCAATATAAGCCATAACCTCCGCCCTTCCTCATTTTCCCACGTGGTGTAAATTTCCACCATAGTCAAAAGAATATATTATGATTTTGACAGTAGAGCACGGGAAGATATGTGTACAGCGACTAAAATTAATTGAAACAGACTAAGTCAGATCTTATCTCATTTTAAAAGGCTTTTGATTAACACCGATTTAGGGGGGTACAAATTATATAGTATACTCCATCCCCAGAATTCGCGGGGGTTGGGGGGGTTACAATGTACACCTGTACCTCCCCCCTCCCTTTCCCCCTCCAATGCGTACACTGAGTCTAAAGTTACATTAGAAAATGGTCTTCAGATTTTTCGTAAGATGAAAAAAATTTTCAAAGGGACGCCAGCTTTAAAAACTGTCCATAGTATGAACACAATACATAAAACTAATGTCACTATAATGTAGTGCGTATTATATTGTTAGTTATCAATATTATAATATAATAATATGTATTATATAACTCAACTCTGAAGGTGTCCGCTGCAAGGCGTCAGTGCCTTCTATATCTAAGACACGGCTCAACCTCGAAAGTTCAGATATTATTATCAGCATTGGCTGCGTAAGTCTGCAAACATCTTTACGTCAATAATGATTACAATGATTAAACAATAAGGTTTTGGCACTAATGATAACGATATCGAGTGAGGAAGAGGCAGAAGCAAAACGTCACGGTGCGAAAACGAGAGACCCTCCAAAAATGCTAAGTGCCAAAATCGGGAATATAACCCTTATAGCGATGACGGGAGGTGTGATTTCTCTCCACATGACAATGGAATATAAGTATTATTATAGGTAACACACTAGTGTTACAGTGAGGATAATTGTCCAGTTTGGTTGTCAGTAATTTCTGCATTGCTTGTTTAACAGTTAGTTGCATAGAAGTAACACTATGTTCTGTAGAAAGAGCAAAGAGCATATCTATTTTTCATAACAGACTGTTAAGTAATCTTACAGAACTGATAATTGTAGCAACTATCCAGACAGTAGGGACAAACAAACTGGAAAGCTGTCCATACTTTAACACAGTTTTGCTACTTACAACAATACTTTACTTTCTGTGCACAATCGCGCCAGTTTACTTGTTTGTGAAATTTCAGCTGTCCTTGGGTTATGTGGTTAGAGAAAGACCACAAGTTGAAACAATTCAAGAATAATCTTACTAATAATGACGAATTAATACGCTAGTGCATATTGGTTTATTGACACCTGAATTACATCTGTAAAAATATTTAAACAATTGTCAACATACATCTACGGAACAAGAGGTGTAAAGAAACTCTTCAACAACGTCTGTTTTTGTGACTTTACAAGTAATACCCAATATTGTGAAATTTAGGCACGCTGTTGAGATAAACTAGTTTTAAAGTAGCACAAGGTTATATGTTATACTATTAGACTTTTAATACGGCTGTGATATATATTATATACGTATATATAACATATTGTTGTTAATAATACAATCAATAAGTCTACCAATGTTATAAAAATTAATAAATAATACAATATGCAATTAAAAACTATTTCGATTGTCTTTTTACAGCTAAAATTACACGGAGTTGTGTACGTGTAAAGTTCTGTTCACAAATACTTAAAAATAAGGAGGATTTTCCCCCTTAATGTAATGAAGAATGTACCATGAAGAATAATACGATAAGACGCTAAATAACAGGGTTGCATGAAGAAGCTGCTTTCAAGTAACGTGATTTGCAATTAACACAGTTGATCGTGTTTGAAAGACACTGGTTGATGAAAATGGCATCTTCTCTCCTACTTACACGATGCCAAACCATACATTCAAGTTATATCAATTACACTCACCTGATTGTTTGTTGTTAGGCAGCGTCTCAAATGTTGTCTTGGCGGATGTGACAACCATCATGATCCAGTAAGTGTGGCTCGACAAAGTAGTTGAATAAATATAACTGATACGTACACACACAGTTACTTATGGTGAAATTCTTATCGGAATGTAACGTGATGCATGGGAAAGAAAATACTCAACGGACGTGTTTCGATGAACTACGGAAATAACTCCGAACCCGCAGTTAATGTGCTCTAGTACCCACTAGATGATATCCTTATAACGAGATTGTCCACAAACTTTCTCTGTAAAATACAGTGGTAAGAAAAAAATGCCTTTATTTTTAGTTATGACTGTAACATTACAAGCTTTCGGAACTATGTTTGAAAATAAGTTTGTAGTTAGTGAAGGTCGAGATAAAGTATTCAGCCCGATGGAGTGTGTATTTATAGTAATAATTTCCGAAACACTGTCTATACATTACAAACTATCAAGAGGTGACTGTATTCAGGATACGACAAAAAAAATGAATGACATGCACCGGAGTGAAAGCGAAGTAGAGACGCGAGGCTAGAGCGTGAGGACAACGTGGCGAGACTGAACGTACAAGACAACTGAAGTCAGAATATACAGGTGAGGGAGTATGGTCACTGATCGATAGCCAGCCTGGTCGATACTCACATCGACCAGCGTGCCTCGTGCCAACTAGTACTGTCACTGACTCTTCCTCACCATCGTCTTGCTTCTCTGTGTACCTGCAGAGCTGACAATGTCGCCACAACTATGTCGACTGTTCAGATCTCAGCGTCCATACAGTCCCGTCTAGAGACTAACCAACACTTCTAGTCACTCTAACATCACACAGGTGGAAAGTTATATTGGTATTAATGCTTAAGGGAGATCCTCGCGTGATGTTTTAACCACCTGAGGCAAGTACAAGGGAAGCAATAAAGCGAATCTGCTATGCGTGCTGAGAATAAGAACGCCTCTATGCACAGAACAAGAAATTTGCGCGATTTTATTATACAGGGTGTTAATCGGTAGACCAGTACTTTATTTGTATAGTAAATAACGTAACGTCCAACAAAATCTTTTTATGCATATAGGTATATTTTTTAGATTTAGGACAGTTTTTCTCAGAAGTAATAGGAAATTAAAACCGAAGCCGTTTTGAGGCGACACATTAACACGTTTCTTACAAGCGTATTGTATTTTTAAGTAACTGAGAAGCATAGAGCGAATGAGTAAGTGAAGAAAATCTGATCAGAGTTAATAAGACAGTTTTCAGCGCTGGATTCCCACAACATAATTTGAAGTGTGTTTCCTGTGACTAGGGAACGAATTACACAGGGAACAATTTTAGCTATTTTACGTTAAAGAAATACTCGCGATACACTACAGCAACGCTTATAAGCACGGTGATAATCTCTCATAACGTATTGTTGACAGCAAGGTAATTAGAAATAAAATGTCGGGTTTATGCTGCCACACAACCAGTAAAGTATCAGCCATACCTGTACTAATTAGTCACTCAGCGTTCACATGCAATAATGTCGGAAATATAACGGAAAACAGAAACAATGGTGTCAGGATAGGTAACTCTGTCGAATGGAAAGGAAACTATTTTGGGAAGCCGAAATTTTGCCCGTTCCACGGGCAGCCATCAGGATTTTTTCTCACAAAGTGTACTTGATAAGATATTGGAAAGTCAACCTTTACGATTTCTGTAAACCTGTTAGCTATCGTACATTAAAATTCCTAAAAGTTTATCGTTGGATGAGCAGCCAATTAGGATTAATTCTTGCAACGCATAATTGGAGAAATAATGGAAAGGAAACCTTTCCAATTTCTTCAAACATGTTAGTTTAAGTTTGCCCTATTGGGTGGGCAACATTGCCTGCTTAGAGATATCTATAGGGAACATCAAATTGTTCACCAGTTACATAATAGGTAGCATTTTCAGCCATGTACCCGCATCGTACTTCAAATTGTTGTGAGGAATACTCGAGAATAAACCATTTTACGCATCCTGCGATGAATGGACACAGGAAACGAATTATTTGCGACAATAATTGGTGCTGCAAGTGGTACACAAACATAACTACTGGTATCGTACAAGAAGCGTCATAGAGCAGCTTGTGTGTTTGCTCCCATGACAAAATACTACAGTTTAAAATTGTATATTTCTAATTCAAAATAAAGTTTCTTCTTATTTGAATTATGTCTTCTTATTGACTCAGCAAGCTAAAAAAAATATCCTTTCACAAATAAAAGTCAATAGATTAAAAATATATCCCGTCAACAGTGAGCGACTGAATAAATGAGCGTATGATATTTCGCAAGTCCAGTTCGAGAATTATCAGCTTTAAGAAAAGTGAAAAAAGTGACGCCTTTCCAAACGCGAAGAACCACACAGGTCTCTTCAGTTAGCAGTCATTTACGAAACACAAACGTGACAACTACAAATATGTTTTACTGTCATGAGGTATGAGTTAATTTTAAACAACAATATTGCATAATGTTATCAAGTTAATTATGAAAGACAATACAGGCTAATGTTCAACTTGAGTCATGATTAGCGACTTTAATATTCATTAAATCAAATATTTATTTTCACCAATGGTTGTGCTAAAACTAAGACTTAATTGTAATTTTTATTAATCAGTTTCAATCGAACATTGTTAAATGTAACAGTCTGTAATGACCTCGCTTTCACGAGACGTTTAACCACGCAACATAAATAAAATAAAAACAATTAAATAAATTTATCAAAATATCTGAAATAAAATGATTCTATAAGGACATATAGTACCTACCAACAAAATGTAAAAACTCGAATTTATAATGGTTACCAACGTAAAAATGGTTTTGCAAAGATTAAGTTATATATGGTTAAGTCTTGTTAAATAAATTTGTTTCTTATTGTTTACATATACAAAATAAAAATTAAATTTAGGAAATTGCTGAATTAGCTGTTTGTCGTAGTTACTCGTATAAATATTTCGTTTTCTTCTCTTTAATACCGTCCTTAACAAAAGTAAAAACTCATTCCCAGTAATTGGCTGAACGGACGAACCTTTATTTTGCACTGTGCTATATTAAAACTAAAATGCACAACTAACACCGCAGACTGGCTAATAAATGCAAGTTTTAGGCTACCGTAACTGATCTTCTCTTATACTTGGGAAAAAATAAAATAGTTTTGATTATTCGCAATAATTTAATTTGGTGTCTCTTTGCATGACATTAAGACATTTGAAAACATGCGTGCCCAGAATTAATAAAGTATCTGTCATATTGGAGAAATACAGTTGACAAAATCATTTTTAAAGTTGTGCTCAATTCGTCTTCATTAATAAACTAACAGATATTATAAACTACCACCTAATATAAAATACCTGGAATAAATGAAAATCGCAAATTCTATAGTGAACATTAACTATCATCACAAAATAGACAGTGGTGTGACTTAACAGCAGATTATACGCAGAATAGGCATGGGTAAAATATGAAAATATTTAATTGAAATGTACAAAAATTAAAATTATTATTACCTTAAAACCATACACAGTAACATTTCTAATATTTAAATCGTCTTGTTCAAATAAATGTTGCAAGAATAAATTCTGATGTGCTGCCATCCAACGGGCAAACTTTCAGGACTTTTGATACACGATTAATAGGTTTCCAAAAATTTTAATGGTAGACTTACCAGTCTATTTACAAACAAACCTTGTCAGAAAAATCCTGATAGGCTTCCCATCCAACGGTTAAAATTTCAATTTCCCAAAAATTTGCATAACATGCCCTACTTCGCTCGACGTAGCATTAAATAATTTATATAGTTTTTAATGCAATTCTGATAGTAACAAATAAAATTTACAGTGAATTATAATAAACATGGTCGCTACTGTGTACCGAGAAATAAAGGACACAGTCAAAGAATTTCTGCACTTAAAAAATGGGTAACACTCAAAATTCTTAAAAAAAAAAAAAATCACAAAACGAAAGGAGTATACTAAAACACACACATGAAAAATTAAATAGCTATTTACGTGTATTAAAATATCTCGTAAATTTATATTATATTTACAACAGCAAATTACGCGTTCGCTTTCACATGACCACTGGCGCATCATCATTGGTGTAAATCACTAGACAAATATCTGTGGCCAAGACAGTATGTAGTACTCGCGTAGCAAATAGCGCACTACTCAGTGAAAGTCGAACCATAACATTACACAACGCGCGGATAACCTCAATGGTGTGACGTCACTAGACACATATCCCAGCCTGGACCGGTGTGTAGTAGTTATGTAGCTAATAGCACGCCACTCGGTGAAAATCCACACATAATATAAAAACACACGTAGATACCCTCAATTGTGTGACA
This sequence comes from Medauroidea extradentata, assembly GCA_003012365.1. Taxonomy (NCBI): domain Eukaryota; kingdom Metazoa; phylum Arthropoda; class Insecta; order Phasmatodea; family Phasmatidae; genus Medauroidea; species Medauroidea extradentata. The sequence goes on along the minus strand of PNEQ01086036.1, from coordinate 231 downwards.
TCACTATACATTTATCAGCAGCCTGGACCGGAGTGTAGTACTTATGTAGCTAATAGCACGCTACTCAGAAAAGTCCAACACGACGAGCAGATACCATCAATGGTGTGAGGTCACTAGACATATATCCGCAGGCTGGACAGGTGTGTAGTACTTATGTAGCTAATAGTACGCTACAAATTAAAAGTTCACACATAATATAACACGACGAGCAGATACCATCAATGATGTGAC
>PNEQ01086035.1:0-24591 GCA_003012365.1 Medauroidea extradentata | reverse complement strand
GAGTTTCTATGGACTGAGCAAGTTTTCATGTGATTGTATGGACTTAGCAAGTTTTCATGAAGACAGTGCAAAGGACTGAGCAAGTTTTGAAAAGTACTACAGTTTTCTGTATCCTACAATACAGGGACTCGGCTAGTTTTCATGTTAAATGCTTTTTAAAAAGATGGACAAACACTTTAACTGTGTCGCTGTGTAGTTACCTCATTTTCGCCAAAAATGGACTTAGCGAGTTTTGGAACTACACTCTTCAATTACTGTTTTAGCTTTCTGGCCTCAGACTTGGTTTTCGGAATGACGTAATGCTGCAGTGGTATGTATATATACACACACACACACACACACACACACACACATATATATATATATATATATATATATATATATATATATATATATATATATGAGATCAAGCTTTATCACAATAACTTTTTAACTTGTTTATGTTATTTAAGTTACAGGGATTCCTACCCTCTAATTGCGTACAACTTTTGAAGCGTCAGGAAATTCGAACATTTGATTAAGGATTTTGATCTCTGTGACTTATGTAAGAAAATGATACTGCAACTGTCTTGGGCTTATCGTATTGGTTCAAAACACGCTTAAAGGATCCTGTGCAGCATTACACAGTCTATATGATAGGCAATACTGTGTACACGTGTGTTTGGCTGTTCTCAGCGCACAGGTGACGGTGGACAATCTCTGTAAACAACGTGTAACACACGTTAATCTGTTCACCACTCCAAATTGTCAAGTGTTGCAACAAGTGGATTATTTTTGTTATATAAGTCACATAACTCAATAAACTTAGTCAAATGTTCAAGTCTCCTGACATTGCAAAACATGTAAGTAAGTAGAGGGTGGTCACCCTGGTTATTTTTACAAGGCAGGAAGGGTTTTCCCAGAGTTTGCTATGGATTTGAAAAACCAAATATCATAAATCAATGTTCAGAGAATTGCCCTGCCCTGTTATTTGTTTTCCTATATTTTAGCAAAATATCGTTTCAAAATTCAAACTTCTAACCCTTCGCGATTTGACGGACGAATTCACTCCTACATTTTATATATGTATATATTATATATATATATATATATATATATATATATATATATATATATATATATATATATATATAAAATGTTATTCGTATTGTCTAAAGTTAACTTAACGCAGTAATGTTTTCATGTTGCCAGGGCACTGTTATCTTAATTTTGTAAGTGGTACAGGTCAATGAAAACAGAAAAGTGTATTCTTTTTATAACTATCAGTGAGAAAAAAAAACATTTAATCGCCAAGAAACACTCATCAAATGTAAGCAGTACACAGCCGAACTGTGGGAAGAGTCACATTAATGAGAATATTACGACATAGCTGTATTGAGTACATTTTGGTAAGTTTTATTTACACATACAGTTCAGGTTTTTAACAAAAGTGGCTGCTTCTTTAAAGAAGAAAATAATATCCTGTGTTTGTATGGTGATACCATACCAGATAATCTCCATTTTTCAATCAAGTTTCTAGGAACTTACTTAAAAAAGTTTGTAGTCGTTTCAATTCAATTACTTGAAATCTATTTTGGTCATGGAAAACATCTATCTCTTTTTAGCTATTCGGTGAGGCAGCAACCAACAACGCCTTTCACAAAAAATAATTTACATTGTGAATCTATGTGTAAATCATGAACTTAAATCTCTTTGTATAGCAAACCTGCCTATATGACGTGATTTAGTAAAAAAAATTGGTAGACACAGAATTTCTACTCTCTACCAACAATAAAACAATTTAGACGGTCCCTAACACCAAGTAGACATACTCTGTCATAATCATATATTGAAATGTACAGTGGCAAGACCACATAAGCAATGTTACATTAAACAACCCCAGCAATATTAGCTCTGTACAAATAAAGGGACTATATTCCGCTTCGACACTTTTACTTCAGCTTGATACTCTGCCACATAAGCCTCGTGAATGTATTATGAATCTACTACACAAAATCCAATTTCGCGAAAGCGACAAAATACAATACCAAGCACTAATAATATTAGGCTATATCAATTCCCATCCCTTGTCCTAGTGTAAAGGAAAGTATACTTTCAAACAAATAATATGCCAGTGACAGCATTTGCTGAATAGAAAGATATTTTACTTCTAAAACAAACAAATTATGGTGATTTTATTACCATATTACCAACTTTTATGAGAAACAAACTTCGCCGAAAGTAAATTTATGCTTCATATTGGTCCTGTAGGTATATGTGTAATGCCCGTACGCTATTGTGTACTTTTCTTAAAATGAAGTCCTAAACAAAAATATAGCGTATAGTCTAGTTTCAGTTGTCGTTTTAGTCTTACACCTGATAAAATGTTTTATCTCTAAATATTGTAAATGGTGTAGAGCACGTGTAATCACAGCGCTTTTATTCTGAAGTTGTGGGAATCAATGTAGTTCAATAATTTCTTTGTGTCATTTTCAATTACTGTAGTTTGTTTGTGTGCCTGTCACTTACATTCTTGTTCCTAATTATTGATGTACCTAACTCAAAGAGACTTTTTTTGTCATTGGTGTTTTTTAATTGCTTGTGTATCTATGTTCAGTGTATGTAAACGTGTTTGATATTGTTGTTTGGGTAGTTATTCGACATTTGCGCTCAAAGAAGTAGTATCATTAGAAGTGTATAGTTAAGAAAAAACCAGAATTAAAATTATTTTATGTACTGATTAACAAAATGATCACCGAGTGAGCTAGCGCAAAGGTAGTATGTTGGGCTCGCATTCCGGAGGTCCCGGTTTAGATCCCCGGTTCCGTCCTTATTTCGCTTTTCCATGGTTTCCCGAAATCGCTCCAGGTGAATGCTGGGATGGTTCATTAACAAAGGCCATGGGCGACTCCTCTCCCAGCTGCTGTCATTGTACCAAGTTGTGTGTCACTGTCAATAAGGACTACGCTGACCACGAGATGTAAAGCCCACTTTCCTGACCCAATTAGACCACAGTGTTCACGGGGAAATTATAAAAAGATCTTTTTTCCCTGCAATTTTAATAGAAATAATTTGAAATCTAAATTTTTCAGACAATGTAAACATAAACGTAAACAAACGCGCATTCGCAATGGAAATTGATTGCAAAGAAGCAGCGGCCACCTGCGTACTTTAAGAGTGTTCAAGCGTGATAAAATAATAATAAAATTTTATATTTTTTATAAAATATTGTTAGTTTTGTAGAAAACACTTGTGAGTGGATTTTTCTCCTACGAAACAATTTCAAGTTATAGTTTCTTCATAACAGGACGTCAAAGTCAAAATGTATTGTAACGCAGCCATGCATATAGTGAAAAACAAAATAATTCACTGTGAACTTACATCCCATGAGCTGTGAACCAAAATACTAAAAATTTCACAAAGTAATATTTTAATTTAATAAAAATTCGCATAGTAGAGAAAAAATTGCAATTCCAGCAATTTTTTAAAAATACAATAACAGTTCCCGACATTTTAAAAAGGTTTTATTGCGTAATCCATATTGTTTTTTTTTTTTTTTTTTTTTTTTTCACTGTGCATTGTTTCACGTACGTAAGTCAATTGGTTTTCACTATTTCCATGACAGCAGAACGGGCATATTTTAAGTTTGACGCAACGTTATGAGAAAACAACGCCAACTAAAATTGTTTCGTAAAAGGAAACTGGACTCACAAGTATCGTCTACAAAACTTATAATTACAACTTTATCGCACTTGAACTTCATTAAAGGTCTGTAATGCTTTCAAAGAGTAACTTGATTACTTATTAAATACAAAACGTTGATACCGACCAATGTCGCTGTTACAAATACACCACAATGATGTGACAATGGCAATGCATGGAACTGTTTTTCAGGATCAAATATTTGCCTTTCTATGGACATAGAGCATATCTGACAACGAAACCGCCATCACTTCTCCTGCATTATTCTATCTGCATATCGTATAGCATCTGTCCACTTTGTACGAAAAACGCCGTGTTAACATTGAGTACAAAAATATATGTTACTGAAAAATCCGAACGACTATCGTTAGAGTGCAGCGAATTTTCACAGCTTGCTTTTAAAGCTGTTTTATTTTGTCTGTTTTACCGCTATTTGTCTGTATGTGTTTCACGGTAAGAGATATGAAAGCGACATAAACGTGAGTTACTATAAGCCACCCACAATGAAGTGATCACTTGGAAATCCTTCCTAAGATATAGTTTCTGTTAAATATCTATATTTCAGCCGCGTATAAATAGAAACATTCTGCATTAAAAATAACACACATGCAATGTTTACATTTGAATAAGTCATTTGAGAAACAGCACATGTCACGTTTTTCATAACAAGGGTTAATTGATATTTACTCTGCAATGCGCGAAACTGAAATGTCGAACAAAAACTTGACACGTATACCAATTACTAAAAAATAACATTATCATGTTAGGAAGATATATAAACATATATATTATCAACACAATATTATTTAACAACCCTTTCTTGAAAGTGACTTGTGGTGTCTCTCAAATGACTGATTCATTTACATTCGGGGGAGCCACACAAATAGACTGCATATATATATATATATATATATATATATATATATATATATATATATATATATATATATATATATCTAAATAACAAGGTCCAAGTGTTCGCTTGATCGTGGATGGTCTATATCACACCAGGCTGTTTTTTTGTTAGAATATTTGCAAATGGTTTCTCTTATTTTCCTAGTTTATTAGGTATTAAATTATTCGGCGTGCATACATTTTTGTGCAAGTCAGTGTAAATTTAAAACAGTTTAGGTGTTGGAAGTGAAGAGAATAAATTTTGCTCAGTACTAAACGTCTAGGTATTCAGTGCTCAGAAGAGTTACATGACGTGTGTATGGTGTAACGCCGGAATGAAGGAGCGTGTGGAAACGGGAGAAACTCGGGAAAAGCCGTCGACGAGCGGCATCGTCCAACAGGATTCCTACATGTGAAAGACAGGTCAGTGACTCTGCCTTTGTGGGAGGCGAGTACTCTAACCACTTGACAACCTCGGTCTCGTAATATGTTAAATAACGTGCTTAATCGAATAGGTAATCAATAAACGAATGCTTACTAATATGATTAATTAAAAGAATTAAGAACGCAACATCTGTTTACATGTCTGTCTATAAACACCATTAACAAAAATCTCCCAAGGCGTTTGTGTTTAACATAAAAGTTAAAATGCAGGCTTCATTTTTACCTTACCCGACCAAATAACAGTGCTTAATGAAACGCTTGGCATTAGCTTCTGATAAAGTATTTCCGATACTGAATTTACGTGAGGAAATTATTTCTAATTAAATATAACTGGTTTAATGGCCTCGATTCAGTATCTGACAAATGCCAGAGCGTACAGCTTAAGGTAAACTGTTACTTGGAATAGCCAGGAAGACATCGGACACTGATTAGTTTTCGGCAACAGGATCATTTTATACCGCCACACAGTCGGTCCATTTACTGCAGGCATCGGATACTGAAGCGATGAGTAGGGATTTAAGTAGATTTGTGGAAACATCATTACGCAGTGAGAAATATATCCCGTTATCTAAGGAAATACATTTAGGTTTGTCCTCATTCATCAGTCAATGGATGAAGAATATTCGTTTCCATCCTAATGCGGAACATGTAAGAAATTCGCAAGGAAAATATTTCACAAACTTATAATTCACCATTTTTAATCGGCGAATGAAGTTTTTTAATTTTCATGTATGAAAGTATTCGTGTTTACAAAAATTTTATTTTTTTTGTATTTAGCTATAAAACAACACATCGCGAACAAGTTATTGTCTCTTATTCAGTACGTTGTGTTAGCTCGCAAAGGTTTCGTACTGAGTATAAATTATTTTGTTTTATTTCAGACAAGCGTGTTTTTTAAAAAAAAATTATGAAGAATTGTTTTAAAAAAAATGGCCACATGAATTGGTACATTGACACAGTGCGCGTATATTTTCTAATACTTCCTTGAAACAGGTTGGTAAATTGTAAAACGAAATAATAATAATAATAATAATTTTTGTAAAAATTCAGTGGAAAGTTTGATGTATTTGGCCCTAGAATTTATCATACACCAGTAAAAAAAACGTGCGCACTAAAAACTTGGAAATTGCTGATGTTTCTGTGTTAATCACGAAAGTATTTGCTAATAAGTAAATGTTTAATATTTGTATGAGATACAATGTCACACATACAAATACAAATATACGTATATGTGTGTCTGTATGTTTATATATGTATGTTTATAGGTGTGTGTGTGTCTGTATGTGTATATATACATATATGCGCACATTTATAACTATTAAAACATACGTTTATGTTAATGATTATGCTGAAGTGCTATACTTAGGCAAGCGCGATTTTAATATACCTTAAAACAATATATTATAGTATTAGGTGGTGCCGCTGTGATTAATTTCAAAATTTGTATATAAAACGAAACCATCAGGGAATTCATATAGATATATTTACATGAAAGAGTATCAATACATAATGCGTTCGGATAACCATAGAAAGACAAATAATCTGAATGGTAACTTCAGGTATCAGAAACAGGTTTCTCAAGAATACGAGTATGGTGTTTTACAACGTTGCCAGCTCTTATCGGCTTAAGGGGCTTGGAGAAGATACCACATACAATGTACATGCATATATATATGTGTGTGTATACATACACACACTTACTAGCAGCCCGGCCACGGCTTAGCCTGTGTGGAACATTTGAAGGAAAAACTATAACGATAGCTTATCGTCTTGAAGAGGTATATTGAGGACACGGTGAAAATGTACTTTAAAACTTTTCACTCGTCAAGCATAAAGATACCTCACCATATATGAGCTATTAATAATATTATAAAAATACGTATTCCCCTTTTTCACAGCTTAAGCAGTTGCCTGTGCCGCAAGGGGATGCCACTTGAAATAGAAAATGTAATCATCTGCTAGCTGCCACTAACACGTGCGTAAATAATATAACAACAGTTCCCCGTCACCTTGATTACCACGGTATTCGAACTCAAAACCTTCCACCAATGTTCCAAACAACTACGGCAAGATAGGTCATCAGAATTCTTAATAAATTAAATGTTAGTAAATACAGGCCCGTACCCAAGGAGGTAGGGCCCATGCGTACGATAGGTAGGGACCTTAATATTTCGAAATTTCTCTTGGGCACCAGCTAGAATCCTATCAACTGTAGGTTCGTGTAACTATACGACACTTCGTGGAAGACGCTTAGCCAATAATAAAAATGTACCAAATGCAGGCCCATATCACAGTGTCAGCGAACAGCCAATGAACAGCTGTTGTCTGCTTGCGTGCATACATGTTCTTGGAGGCCAGCCTATAGGTCAGGGAACCTGCGAATTTTTCCCGTCTCTAACAATAGGATAACAAACCGTATCAACTTTGAATTATTCCTCCAACATCATATAATTTTTGGGAATTCTAGAACATTTTTTTTCATCTTTCCATCCCCTAAACTGTCGAGTTTTTAAAAAAATCATCAATAGTTTGTTGTGTATGTTCTTAAGCTTCATTCCTGTTTAAAAATAATCTAGGTATCTCAGCAGTTTTAAGTGACAAATATTACTAATTGAAAGCACTTTTTTAAATGCCCTACAAGTTTGAATTTCAAAAAATCCTGACTCAACCATTTAAGTATATTGGTAAGGTTCATTCTGAAGCAAAATTCACCTCGATATCTCAAAGGGTTTTATGCGTTATCGAGAATTCATTGAAAAAAACCCTTCACCGCTTTTTGCCCCAAATATTTTTTTAATTTCGAAAAATCCCTTCTGAGTGGGTGTCGACGGCGTACGGGGAAGTCATCCTTAACAATTTAATGTTTATAAGTCCGGTGGTTTGATCTGTGAGTTGATGAGTGAATGAGTGGGGAACTTCATTTTATGTAATTAGATTTTAAGAACGCAATTAGAGAATAATAAGTATTGTTAATAATTGTTAAATTCAATTTGGAACAAGAAAACGTTATTCACCTTAAATAATATATCGAAACAAAGAGAGCATGAAACCAAATCGCGAATTTCTGAAATATTGAAAATAATTGTAGGTAAGTAAAACAGTATATTAGGTTGTACGTAATGCAAAAAATTGTATACTCAGTTTTATGTGAATTTTTTATTATCGACTATTAGAAACTATGGTCGTACATGTTTCTTCTTCAAAACGCATTTAAAACTTTACGACTTAAATCACATATGTATCAGCTCTTCAAACATTCAAGGATGTATGATTACTAGAAATTTCAGTTAGATGGAAGTTGTACGTGTTTCTAGAGATTTGTAATAATATATATTACGTTGAAAAAAACAAAAAAAATATATTTAAACGGAAATTTTATATATACAATATTATTTACTTCTAGTCATAAGAGTACCATCAAACATACGTGAAAAAAATTAGTTGTACCAGATATAAGCAGGTTAACTTTTACTACGTACGAATTTTACATCCAACAAACACATTTACTCACAACCGAAATTGTATTAAGAGGGAGTGGTAAATAATTCAACGCTAAAAAAATTAATCTATAACTGTAGGTTTCTTGAAGCTAATTTGCGAAAATTGAACAATAGCAATCTTAGACAATAGTTTTAGCCAACGTTTCAAACAAAATTGTTTCCAGTGTTACGAACTTCTGAGGCACAATCTCTGACACTGGAACCTCGTGCATTTAACTGCGGCGCAAGAGATCACGCGTAACGAGTTAGTAATTCTAGATAAATATTTACTCATAAAGTTGGCAAATACCATTATCTAGAATTGTCACTGAGTATTTTATCCGTATTGGCTTCGAAAAAGCGTAGGAATCAATTGAGGTTTTCAGCGTTTATTTATCAACCATGCACTCCAAAGGTTAAGACAGAAAAAGACTGCTGTTTATTCATTCTTATAGTTTTCGGCATCACACAGTTCGGGAGGTTGTGTAATTATTGTCGTATTTTGTTAAATAAGTAACATGTATTTTTTTTATTTACTCCACACAAATGAACTCTGAATAACGTTTGCAAAATTATAAATTATATACATTAAAAAGTAGTAGATTGTTCATTGCATTATAAAGAGCGTGTGTTAGTATTAACACAGGCTTGCCAACTGCTAACGATGAAATTACACTACGTTGTCACCAACCCGAAGAAGACATTAAATCAAGACCAGGTATAAAAATACACTGCACTGGATGGTTGTATAACGGACGCCGTAATTCCACGTAGTCTGGACAGAGATAGCACTTCGAGATTGTGGCCTGTTCTAAATGTCTGCAGCGCCTCGGGACTCTCATAAATACAGGTATGTGCGGCTGTTAATCCGTGTGAACTGTCGCAGTCCCCTTCCCTGGCCGCACGTGGTCGACGAGTAAAGGTCAGCGAGGAGTGCCTTACGACCTACCAAATGTCCCAGTCTGCGTCTTAGCGTGTGGCAGCATGCAAGTTTTGCGAGGTTGACTGTAAATTACAGTGCAATGTGCCAGTATTGTCATTCTTGATGTTCAGTGTAGTTTATGTTTGGGAAATTTTAGTATGCAACTGTAAAAGGACACTACTCCTTATAAGTTACCATATTTTTTTACATGTCACATCTGAAAACGCTGATGGAAATAAAAACACATTTTATCTACAGTTTAATAAAGCCGCGGAAGAAAAATTAATTATGGTTTACAAGTTAAGTTTTAATGACACCATAGAACTGCTGCAAATTTCGCTATGAATGACATTTCTTACAACTGCCCTATCTGGAAATTATGCTGCAGCCACAAGAAGGTGTTAACGTGACTCTGAGACGCTAAATGACGAGATATAATATTCAGGGGAAGGTTAAGGAGACCGATATTTGCCATTTCCGTAGTTTTAGCTCAGCTAAACACGACCAAGATATCTCTTACTCTAGTTGTATGGCCAACGACCACGTGGCTGTCTCAAAGCAGTGTCACTGATGTTGGTACTCAGTCTGGCTTCACGCACTTAGGCATACACACTTAGCCCCGCCTTAGCCACACCTATTTAACACTTAGATACAAATGTATTACCGGGTTTTTGCCCAGTTCTTATGCACAAATGAAAACCGCTATATATATTTCACTGAATGTACTCATACGTGTTGTTTTTAACACAGAGCTCTTACCAACCATAACTACGGCAATGACGGCAGCCCAACCCTTGGACGGAGAATACAAATGTTAATATAAACTAAATACTGCTGCAACAAACCCTGCACAGACGGCGCGAGAGCAGTTTACCGCACGTGCGCACTGCTCGGAGGTCGACGAACAAAGCCTAGCTTCTGGAAGATGACAAGCAGTGGACGCGTCTGCCGCCAAAATACGTTCAAACAAAACGGAATGGAGTGTTATGACAAAAAAATTAATACAATACAGGTATTAATGAATAAGAAGCGTTAAAACATTAATCTCACTAGATAATTTAAATTACCAAATAAAATTAAGGAAGTTGGCAAAGGCCTTAATAAAATTGAAATTAATTATTAATGTGGCTCCGCCAGTCTGTAATCTTATTAGCTAACACATGTCACTAAGCACTAATGTGTTTGTAAGACAATAACCTACAATTAAATAATAAGAAGATTTCCAGCTCGGGCAAGTCTATTATACCTTGAGGGGTGTGGCAAAGGCTCGCGCAGTATGCGGCCAGTTTCTAAATCCATGGCGAGGCGAAAGAGAGTTAGAGCAAAGTTTGGCGCTTGCTTCGTACACACGCGCACTATCTTCCACTCGCCCTACCTGATGTCTGAGGTGCCCCGGGAGATAACTAATTAGCGGTGCGACTGATAATTAGTATATTTCCACCTGTTGTACCTGATGCCAGGGTAGTGGTCGATCTGCAGCGTGAAAAACGGTCTGAGAAAGTCACGTGCGCGTCTGGTCCAAGTCTGTGCAAACAGCCTTGATGCCAAGTAACCTTCACACCGTACTCGCCAAATAAACTATTCATCTGTGCCCAGGTCAGCGGATGGGGTTGGTTCCAAATTGGGTCGGCCTCCGTATTTTCTGATGAGGGAATCGTGCCGTACGATACCGCTGGTCAGAGGGTTTTCTCGAGGATCTCCCGTTTCTTCCGCCCGTTCATTCCGACGCTGCTCCATACTCTTCATCGCTCACCAGCGCCTAAGACCTGGATGTTAATTGCTAACCGAAATCTCTTCAATCAATCGTCTGTGCCCCCAGCAGTCTTTCGCAACTACGTCTAGTTTGGGGTTAAATTAGGATATTTTAGTACAACAAAATCCAGAAAGCAAAGTAAATTTAATCAAATAATTTTCAGTTGCTCCTACTAAAATAACAGAAAACGTAAAATATAAGTTGTCAGTTGGTGAAGTTTCTTTCTGAAAAATGACCCACCGTTGCTTGACTGGAGAAGGAAAAAAAAAAAAACATCAAAAGCAAGAATTGAGTCTGCCAGATTTTAAAGCTTAGAGAACCTATGAGTTTTAATTGATTGCACATGTTGAATTTTATAATATTCTAAAAAATGGTAGTTTGATATCTTGCATGTTTAAAAAAAATAAATAAACGGCCACCATTTTATACAATATGAATATAAAATTTACATAATTTAATGAACGTTGCGTTTTACCAAATAAAATATGTGTACCGAGAAATTCTTTCTTAGATACCGTGTGTGATCAAATAATGTTCAAATGAAAGTCTTTTTTATACAGAATTCATAATTTACACGATTTTAGTAAGTGCTAAATTTGTAATGAATGTAATAAAATTTAGAATAATGATTATTTAGTTTCTCGTATGATGAAAAAAAAAAACAATTACACGGAGGCCATGTTGATGATATGAACAGGCATAAAATAAAAGCATTAACGTCAAGTCACATTATTGAATATAATATGCGTAATGAGTCTGATGAAATTATTAAAACTATCTTCTTAGACATGACATGTGATCAGTATGTATTACTATTGCCGACATTTTAAAAATATGAACAGGTCACGAGCAAAAACTGAAACGTCTCGTCGTTTAAGTACTATGTGCGTATCGAGTTTGTTAAAGTTTTAAAATGTGTTTTCTCATAATCCTCGTGACATCAACATATGGTCAGATGGCATTTATTTTGAAATATCTGAACAAAGCATTTGTTAAACCGTAAATTTCCAGTCTCTTTACTAAATACCTGACTAGGTGGAGAGGAAGTTGGAATCAGATGCAGTTTACCATCATATCACACTACTTGTTGTTAATCCGTTTTATTTATTTATACGACAAAAATAATGCCATTGATTGCCTTAATATAATTTTTTTTGTTACGGTTAATTTTTTCCTGCATCGTTCCCAAGTGTTTCATGCATTAATAAACGAATAAATATTTCACAATTACTTGTAATGAAGACAATTAGTATGCATATTGGCAGGGCAGAATGTGATATTTTAAAGTGGAAATAAAAGATTTATGAAAGAGGCTTGACACTAAATAATTTTCAAGTGATACAGCGTCATGCTGCCTAATAACTGTAAGTTTGAGGAGAGGATATATGTACACACGGCTGTACAAATGTACAAATATATGTATATATGGATTGAAATTAAAAACAACACGTTATTCAACTGTCCTATTGCATACTGTATTGAGAGAAAGAAATAGTTGACTCTCAAACAAAATTTGCATACCACAACCTTACAATGTGTTTCTTGTAGATGAAAAATTATTTTAATAGCTGGAACAAAATAATTTTGGTTATTTTGTTGTACAGAAGTGTAATAATAGGTGAAAACAAGTGTACATCACTTATGATGTGTATATTTTTGTGAATACTTACTAAAAAAATACGTAGTAGCACAATATCGAACCTTGAACCTATCTCTGTAATTATCGCACATTGTCATTCACGCTCAAGACCGAACGTTGATATCAAATTATTCTTAATGGGCAGATAGTTTGTAAACGCATGATATTTACGGAGAAGCATACATTGATAATACACATTTAGTTTCGTTATGTATTGAAACGGTTTTACGGTTTGTTTACACCAATAAAATGAATATTTATGCAACAAATTCGAAAGAATTATTATATTTCTGTCAACAAAATTTGTATTATAATAATAATTTGTGCTTCGTCAAATACTCTAAATGTAGGATTGGGTAAACTAAATATTATTTTAACTAATATTTTGTTGGCTCAGTAAATATGTATCCCTACGTTCTCAAAACAAAACTAAGAAGAAGATATTTGATGAAATGTTATTTCAGACTTGTCATTGTCAACAATTACTACTTCACCCGTAAACATGACTTAGTGTCTTGAGGGAAGATAAAAAGGAACAATGTATGACATACGTAATAAAGTCTGGTTTCCAGAGTATTTGGTGCACGTCAGTACAGGCCAGAAGTTAAGGGAGGGGGGAAACAGACGAGTGAAATTTGCCCCATTTCTCATATCTATAATAAACCCAAGGTATTTAAATTAAGGAAAATTGTAATTTAAAGCGCTCGAAATACCAGTACAATACAAACACACAAACGAACCTAACTAACATTCACAGTGTTATACGTCTAGACGGCCAGACTATTTGTCTGTGTGGCTGTAAAATGAAACAATTTTTGGGACGAAATTTTAACGCGGAGTTCTGTTTTACCGTGGACACTCTGCAGCGCTTGTTAAAGCCATTTTGTTTAATCCAACTGTTCTGATATACAACCAAACGTAGGGAGGTGAAGACGAATAATTTATTCAGGAGAGAAATAACTTCGTTAAAGAGAATACGTATATTACTTTTGCGGCTAATCAACATACCATTTTTATGAAAAATTATCATCAAATTCAAGTAAACTGTAAATTTCACGGAACCGAAGGGCAAACACGTTGTTTGTTAACTAAATATAACAAACAACTTGGGAAATATGCAGGATGTTCGGGAAATCAGCCGAATCATTTCAGGAGGTGAATTTCCGTAAAACTGTTTGAGAAATATGAACTGGAACATATAACCTTACTCAATTTGTAAGAGAGTTTTTTTTTGTTTCACTGCATCGAAAAAGAATTGAAAAACACTATTTAAATTATATTAATAATTGTAAATTTGGACATAACAAATGGTGTTATTTGATATCTACAGCACACGAAAAAGGCAGTGTTTAAAACAGCCACAAAACAGAGGTGATAATTACGCTGCTGATGTTTCTGTGTAAGTTTTAAAAAGAGTAATAGATTATGGCTACTTGTTATAAGAACAATTTGTTCAGTAGGACGTACTGGGTTAGTAACAAATTACTATATAACATGACGGCGAAAAAAAATTAGCTACCTGGATGATGGTCACCACTTTTTTAAATGCATGGGTAATGTTTAAATATTTTTTCCCGTGTGTTATATATCGTAATAAAACTTCTCACTGTTTAAATCAGTGTGTTCACGTTAAGCCATTATAAATATTATACAGAAATGTATTCATTAATACGAATTTCAAGGCAGGATGGTTTCATTACGACTTCAGACGGGTTTGAGTTTGAGTTTACTGTTCTAATATATTCAGTTTGTCGTTGGTGTTCATTTAACTAGTACCAAACCTTGTGAAATATATCCGAAATACTAAATATTGCCAACTTCGTAATCATTCTATAGCTATATATTGATGGCAACACCTAATATTTAATGGTATAGTGTTTCAGGAAGAGTATCAATTTTTACAGACGTTGAATTTGTCTTTTCAAAATTTTAACATGCACTGTGTATTAATAGTTTGAAGTCAAACCTTTCTAAAGTTTTTTTATAAAATTGATTGACATATTTGTCTGCCTACTTTAAGTTCTTTAGTAATATTCCTAAATTTGCATAGCTATCGCGAAATATTCGTCATAAGTTGCACACATGTTTAAATAATGTTTGACAGCATAATCATAACAGACTATATTCCTTTCAAAGGGTTTTATGACGTACTATCCCCTCCCTGTCTAAACGTGTTTCATACAACATTCAGAGAACGGAAATACCAAAAAAACACGCAATAATATCTGGCGCGTACAACCGTGGGATTACACGAACCGGTTTTTGTGCATTAACTTATACTTGTCAACAATCTTGTTCAAGATAAATAACCGGCATTCACTCGTCGCCTGCAAGCGCTCTGTAACTGATAACTTCCTGTCGCCTCCAACACGTTCCACTAGGGAACTTTGCAGCGCGTGGATACAATTACGCCACGTGGAAAGAAGTGGAAATATTTTGAAAAGCGCTAAAAATAGAAGCCTTGAACGCTGGTGAGAGTTACGAGAAGTAAGTGTGAAGCAAACGAGTAATCGAAACCGAATCACAATAAGGAGTCGACCACTACACCCTCGTGGCACTTCGCCAGTTTCAGTAGCTGAATCAAGGTACCAACAAAACATAATACATTTTTCACCCCCGACCATCGAGCTATATAGTAAACATAGAGGGGTGGAAACAGCAATCTCCAAGGCTCTGAGGTGAAGCCCAATTGAACGTGGTATTTGACTCTAGACAACATGGTGTACTCTTACTTCCGGTTGAGCGACGAGAGCGGTTATGCTAATTTAAACTTTATATCATTATAATGTATTACAAAAATTATTGGCATTTTTTCCTGTGTTTAGCGGGAATACAGTGGAGCTATAAAGTAACGGATTTTATGCGAACATAATGACGGACTGTTAACATAATGTTGGCCACACTGCAGTTCGCCGTGTTTTCTGGGGTCAAAACAGCCGTTCAATTGGACTTCACTTTGGAAGTGTTTCCGCCCCTCTATGTTAACTATATAGCTCGTTGCGCCCGACGCAAAAACAGGGATGTTATACGTTTGGCGTGTCTGTGTATCTGTGAGTCTGTCTGTGGCATCCTAGCTCCTGAACGAATGGACCAATTTTGATGCGTTTTTTTTTGTTTGAAAGCTGGAAGTGATTGAGATGGTTCTTAGTTATGATTTAAGGAAATATATTTAGCCGTTTAAACATAAAATAATTACTATTATCATTTAAATTAATTTTTTTGTTTGTAATCAGTGCGTAACAATTACTTATACACAAAAAAACTAAAGGAAACAAAATAATCACAAATAATAAATAAATATATATTGAGTCTCAAAACGTACGTTGTTGTACTACTTAAATCTTTAATAATATTTAGTGTATGCGAGTAATTTAAAAATAACGAAATAAAAGTAAAATTAAAAATTTTAAGTAACACCCGACACAAAAACCTTTATAAAGTATATATATATATATATATATATATATATATATATATATATATATATATATATATATATATATATATATATATATATATATATATATAATTTCTCTCTTGACCTTTTAACTTCATCAAAAATACCTGTTAATATTTTGAACGATGGGCGTCGTCACGTCGGGGGACAGCTAGTTAAATGAAATAAATAAATAATTCAAATAAAAATAATATTGATAATGATGAAAGTATGGATTATACAACGACTTACTCTATGTAAGCAACGTTGGCATGTAACAAAACAACAATATCCAATCGTTATTTTTCAGTCTTGAAAAATTTACTCTGAAAAATTCGCAAAATAGACACAACCGTCAACGACATCAGCCCTGACGTGTCTGCCCGTTTCGGTCGTCACATTCTGTGCCCCCCCCCCCCCCCCCCCCCCCCCCCCCCCCCCCCCCCCCCCCCCTTGCCACCATTGCCCTTTACCGCACATCGTGCGCGGCTATCAAACGAACACCTCTTATACAATTGGTACAATATTGAAACACTGCATGAACTAAGTAGACCTTGTAAGATTGATGTACAAAACTAAGTTCAATCGTACAATTTGAAACTAGCAAATATTTTCTATTTTTTCTACATATGCATAATTAATTATACTTCTTCACATAGCGGTCCCCAGAATTCACGACGATCATCATCAAAATTTTAACAGGTACTTTTAATGAAGTTAAAAGGTCAAAAGAGAAAGTTAATTTTTTACTGTTTAGAGATTTTTATGTCGGGGGTTACTTAAAATTTTTAATTATCCAATAGCGGTTCCTCAAGATCGATATTATTTCTAAGAAGATTGTGACATAGGTTACGCTGTACACATGTTAACTTTCCATAGAGCATTTCGTAGAAAACCGTATTTAATGAAAAATATTTAGCAAATACTTTAAAACTAATTGTAACCTACAAGATTTTATTAATAAATATGTTCTTTATTTAATTTGAGCAATTTGGGATTAATTACTTTTTTATTTGTTTATTGTATATCTAAATTTCTCGTTAGCATCGGCAATGATAAGCGAATGACACACTTTATGTGTATACATACACACATATTTATATGAAGGTGTTCCGTAACTAATGTTAAAAACATTGGTATGTATTTCCTTATCAAATAATGAGTTATAGTTACACTATAATTTTTTTAACCGCAGTCCATAAGGGAGAAATTCGCACTTGAGAATTAAATTTAAAATGGCATTTGGGTTAAATATGGGTAAATGATGTTGAGATCAAATTCAATTTTGAGCACGATGGTTAATTTTATTGCGTTAAAAAACTACTCTTTAAAACTCTCCCCTTTCATAAACATAACAAGAGTGGACACTCTCTCATTTACCAGAACATTTGTGGCCTTGGTTTTTTGAACAATTTATGTTATCTTCCTGTGCAGTACATCCTAAGCACCATAAAATGTCGTATTGTAATAAGTCGCTAGAGTGCACAATTTGTAATAAAATTAATTCTAATATATATCTGTACCTCGGAGGCATAAGACACTACGTCACAAAAAACATATTTTTCCGGAGAGCAGTTTGAAGAGTGTGATTCACTAGTGAATTCAGCTGTTTGATGCCAAAAAAAATGTGGTTTTTTGACACAATACAGACTTTGTGTTGTATGTCATTATAAAGTACTTAAAGCTGTGGTAATGTATATGGAAAAAAAGTTCATTGTGGAAAAAAAGTGGACATAGTGTCTCATGCCTCCGAGGTACAGATATGTGCCTAGAATAAAATATCTGGCATATAGGCAATTACTGCTACACCCGCAATGGAGCCGCACGCAGAAAGCTTGTATGTGAATTTCGAACTTTGAAAAATGAACTCTGTACAACAGTTAGTTAGAATCATGTCATATTTTTCAAGACTCAGCAAACTTACTTTCTACTCCATACTCACGTATACCTACCAGGTGTGAATTTTTTCTGTAAAAGGTGACATTTTCGGGTGCTATCGATGCCACAATCTCTTAGTATAGGTCGTAATGCTAACCCCATACGCACTGTATTGTAACGTCTGGTTATTTTTTTGGTTTATTCATTTTAAACAATGCATTCTGCGACTTGCTAGAAGAAGACATTTTATGTTTCTTGGCATCTACTGTCAGCAAGACAACATGATATGCTTGAAAAACTCAAAGTCACACAATTTCTAGTCAGAGGGTGACTACCCTTGTTATTTTCGTGAAAGGAAGAAGTTTACTTCAATACGTTTTGCCGTTCCTAAAAGAAATACAAGTATTGTAAGAATTGCCATAAAAATACTACGACATTCGCCATGCGTCCAATTACCTAACGAAAGTATTCGAACTTCATGACACGAAAAGTATTAAATTACCGAACTGACAATTTAAGCAATTAAAGTGATGGATATAGGATAATTTCTGACAACGCTACACACAGAAAACATTCCTGGAGCTATAAGAAACAGTTGCCGAACATTCGAGAGAAGTTCAGATTCCTGACTCTGACAGTTTAATTTATACGTTACCTGAGCGTGTAAACCACCTCGCTGACAGCCAATTAGCGTGGGCCGTACAAAGGCGCTCCAACGTGTAGCCGACTATTTCGAAGATCTAGACACGTGTATATGCCTGGGTTGTTCTTCACGGTGGACTGAGGATAGCGTGAAGCGAGGCATGACGTGTCGAGAAGCCGGTCAGTCTTACGTAACAGCCTCGAGCGGCTGAAACGAGGTATCAGAACGCTCCTGCCCGCAGAGGTTACGAGTAATTGCAATCTGTACTTGACGAAAGCATTACAGTATTATGTTTTCCTGGACTTTGTCATCTTTAGATAGCACTGCATGAGTAAATAAACATTTTATATCCAGTTTCTGGTTATGAATGACCAGTTTAAACCAAACTGTACATGCCTATTTGTCTGTTTCAAACATTAACATTATTTTAGCAATGTATGTCCCCAGTGAGTCCCTTGCATGTAAAACGGAATTCAGTTAAATATTCTTAAATATTACGTTTAACACACGGGACGATGATTTTGAAAATAATATTTTTATACAAATGAGTTATTTATTTATTTAAAGCAAAATATAGATGTTAAAATAGCAGACGACGTGGTTTCGGACGAAAACGACTTTTGATTGGTCCACATCACAGGCCAGTTCTAGACTGTAAACAATACTGTTTGCCGTACATTACAGTGTAATTTGCGATTTTGTTTTTTTATTAACGAAGGCTGTAGCTGACGGATATGTGAAAGCTCAGTCAATCTACCTACCAAAAGTTGATATTTTTATGGTTTGGGAATCTTTGAAAAGAAATGCTTGCTTCAATGTTCCCGAAGTGAAAGGTGCCAAGGCTAAAATTTAAGTTTCAAAATAGGCTTGTTCTTCAAAAGTCTGAATAATTTGCAACGCATTTCATGACTTTTATAGAGGTTAACGTGAATCATTTTTACTAAGGCAAAAAAATCGTATACAAAACCTTGTTATGACAGCATGGTATTACTTAAGTCTGGTTAGGCCTGTGTTGACATGTAACAACACAGTATGCTTGAACCTAAAATGTGTTGTTTACAGATAACTACCCAAAAAAATGCATTACTTGGACTTATTCAAAATTGTTTTATAAGTTCTACATTTTTGTCAATATTGATAGGGCCTAAATAGTGTATAAGCTTCTCATACAAACCTATGCTTGCTTAATTAGGTCTTTACGATTTATCATAAAACCACTGGATTTCACCATAACTTGCACATGAATGGCCCAATCTATTTTATCACTGTAATGTAGGGGGTTGTTTGGAGCAACGATAGAGTATAGATTTGTCAATCACGCGGTCGTGCGTGGTTGTGGTGTCCGTCGCGCTCGGCACTGCATTCCTGGGGGTAGCTAGGTCACCCTAACTACAGTGAAGAACAAAGCGTGTTCCATTCACACCCATTTAATACTTCGCACAAGACAAGACCCTATCGTGAGTGCCGCCTCTCCCGAACACGTCATGACACACTCGTTGCTGGTTACCAACTGTCCTGCCTCCAGGTCCGTAGACACGAAGGAGTGGGGCAAGGCGGGAGAGACGCTAGGCAAGGGGGCTGACCACGCACAAGCTACTGTTGCCGAGCGCCGACAACCAGCAGATATACTCAGGGACTCATAGACGTACATATACTTGGTTCAACATAGCTAACCCTTACAGTAAAGTATTTTGTATTCGTTTTCTTCAATCATTTATTTGCATAGTTAACATTGTAATTTTTCTTAGAATGTAAACTAAGCGAAAAATTAATAAGCATTAAATAATATAGTACATAGAGTAATTTTTTAACGCTATGTATTTAATATTAGGCTTAACATTTATTAGTATGTTAGGAGCCGAATGCTCATAGTTGGGGTCAAGAAAAACTTTAAGTTTGACATTACTTATACGTTTTTAGCACAACATAAATAAAAACAGTATTCGATTTGAATTAAATACTGTCTAAACCAATGGCATGGACCAACTCAAGCAGACGTAAATGAACCATGCGTTCAGGCCTAGGCTACAGCATTTCTTGTCTCAAATTAAATTTGTGACTGTAAAGTTTAGGCAAACTAAGATTATTTTCAGCTTTTTTTCTGTAAAGTCTGCCGTGTTAACAGCACGACAACATTTGGTTCACGGTAGCTATAGTGATTTGTACGTCATACATTTTTAACATGTAACGAATAGTTCTGATGGAACAGGTGGCGTGGATAATGGTTTATTTTCTGTCCACAAGGTCAACCAATCATACGAACGTTGAAACGATCTTCACAGTAATATAAAGTGCATATCACAGAAACATTGACGTCTCGGCGCGCTGCTTTAACCATCTCCGTCGCAACTTCTCTTTTTACGGAAATAAATAGTTTGCCGGCAGATTTTACACTTGTGTTTGTACAGCGAGGTACAAAACATCGTTTATTTTTCGAAATTTTAGTGAATTGTTTAACTCTCCAGCACCATTAATCTAAATCCTAGTCGTCGTTCCACATTGCCCGGTGATGTCACTGCGCTAGAATGTCCTGTGACGTCAGACGGTGGCCATGCTGTGACATAGTGTTTTCATGGGAGTTTGAAAAGCGTAATTTTCAAATGACTATAACTATGGGAATTTGATCTCAAAATGAAAAACCAAAAGTTCAGGACAGCTTTATATTTCATAGTGCCTCTGTTTAGTTACTTAATGAAAATTACTGGAGGGGCCCATTTCAGCAATATTCGAAGATATAATTACACGAATAAATTGACATGCTATATAGCTATCATATTTAGTGAACTCTTCAACAATTTCAAATTAAACATTATACTCAGATTAAGTATGAAATGTTTCGTTCCTTTTTCGTTCCAAATGACGCTCTTTACTAGCAGTCTCATAACTTACTAGGTTAATTTGCACCAAAATTAGTCTCGTAGATAAAATTATTACTGCTTGTTTTTTCATGTCATAAATTATAATACCATATTCATGTTTATTTATTAGTTGGTCTCGATGAGTGCCAACATTTTCATGTTTAGTTACTTTTTTACGGTCTTTATCTCCTGGAAAACAAAGCAGACTGATTGCTATAAATAAATTCTCATCATTGTTTTTATTCACATATACTTGTTTCTTCTTGAACGAATACGATAGATGAATACAGAAATATGCATTTTATGAGTTCTTCGTTTTCTACTAACTGTAATCCAATAAATCTATTTTAGAAACCATACTGAGCTTGTTCTTTAAAACTCTGCCGTTCGTGTAAGTATTTCTGATGCTGAGATTTTGTGAATTATTTTTAATTATTTTACGTAGAATACTGTACAACTATATGACTGTAAAATAAAGTCCTATACTTAATTTCTATCACGGTACAAAAATTAAACAAATAATTTGATGTCGGTTTTTAGTCTTGTAAGTTTTTTATTTTTACTACGGATTATTATATTAAATACACCTGTTTTCAATGAATTTTAAAACAACCAGTGCCTATTAAATAACTATTTTTGTGTCGTGTCGTGTGTTTGTGACATACACTTAAAAACATTTCTTAAGTAAAACAGTTTTATTCGCTGTTATTTATTGTGAGTGTACTTAAAGTAGAACTTTCGTTATTCATTTTACTCGTTTTTAATTTAAAAATATATATTTTTTCCAAGTTCTAATTAGTTAGCTGATTCATTTAGAAATAATGTACTGTTAGTTGATATGTTCCTATATCGCATATCCTTAATAGCTTCTTCCAAAGGAACTATAAAGTAAAATCGCTGTATCTACCATAACTTCACAATACACTTGAATGATAGGTAACATAAAAATTAAAAATAATTACAAGCAAATGTTGAATTATGATTCCTGATTAAATATTGATATATTTTTTTCTTAAAATCTTACAAGCACACAGAAACGAGCACAGATGCATGTATCAGTAAATATGCTGCTTGTCCCAGTACCTCGGCAAGAGTAACTGTCGTGACAAATATTTTCCAACACTCACGTTTATGCACATTTATGAGCGGTTTATATGTTCATATTATCTATTTACCCGAATATTTAAATACTGCTTTACATTATGAACAAGTGTGTATTTACATTCATAATAACCACTTGACATCACGTCTAAAGGTTATGTTGACCGAGTTTACTCAGACATATCTAACGAAATGTGACACGAACATCCCTACACAGTAAAAAAATTTGTACATTTACAAGGAAAATCTTGTAAACTAATATCAGAGCGTAATAAGTCAGGTAATGAAAGTAATATGTCAGAAACCTTTTAAAGTGGTTACAAATATCGTAAACATCTTTGCGAACTAGCAAAATAAACGTTAATGAGCAAATGTTTCGATTTGAAACAAAATAAACCTAGGAGATCTGACGAATTTTACAAAACATTTCGTAATTTCACAAAAAAAAGTGTTCTAAACTTAACCAGATGTTACCTGCAAATATACAAAATTTGTTTGTGTAATTACAGAAATGTTTGTAAATATACAAATAAGTTTGTAAAAATACATTTTTTTTTGTAAATTTGATAAAAAAAACTTTGGAGTGTTACCAAAAACTTTTTTGGAAACTTGTTTCCAAAAAACCTTTTTGTAAATGTACAATTTTTTTTTTTACTGTGTACACTTTATCTCGCCTGGGTTCCTTACTAATCAGCTGTCATCTCAGAAAAGCAGTTACAAGGTGTTCGGGATAAAGTGAGAACTAAAAATTCAACATTTGAAAAATATGACTGGCCGTTACTGCATATATACATACACATTAACAATAGTCCTCTTACTGCTTGTATGGTTGGCAGGGAAATTGCGCAATATATTTCCGAGTATTTACCTATTTAAATACAACAATACTGAAACAAAATCAACCAAAATCGACCTAATTGTACTTTGTATTATTAATAAGTTTTAACCAAACTATATAGATACCTACCGACTTCTCAATTTATCTTACACGCGCAAAATTGCCATGTCCAGAGAGGTTAGACACAAACTGCCGTTAGCCGTTACGTGTGGCGGAAATATACAAATTATCTGAAAATAGAACTTTAGCAGGGCTGTTTTGAAAGTTCCCTTTACCTCAAATCGCCTATAGTTAAACAGATAGCAGAGCAAAATTACAGCGAAATAAATTCGTTGTAGCACATTATATGTTTACTAATAAATTCAAGTAACTAATACTCTTGCAATACAAAATGAACTTATTCTTACACACACCTTATCTCTCTCACGCACTCCTTTCTAATAATTATTCGTTATGCACACTTCTTCATACTTGTCCACTCGGGAAATGAAAGTTCGTCACAATGTGTTGCTTGCATTAAGATAAAGGTGTTACATTGTATTTGAACTGAGAGTAACAAAAAGTATTTATGGGCAAAATCCCTCGTCTCAAAAATTCCTTTCAACTCATAAAAACAATTCTATATATCATATATAACTTGTGTTAAGCAGTATTGTATGGAATCTAGCAAAGAGGAAGTGATTGCTGTAATTCCTAACAGGCCCATGTGTGTATAACAACATAAGCGAACCCAGTATATTTGAATTATTTTGAATTCAACAACGTTGGAGATATACACTTCTCGATGTAAATTATGTTAAAACTGCCGCACCAGAGACCACTCACGCGTTTTTTAGCCTACTTTCCTCTAGGAAAGATAGGCTTATGAGATCGCGCGTCTGTCTGTCTGTCTGTATGTCTGTAAGTCTGTATGGATGTATGTATGTCTGTATGTCCCCCCCTAATAACTTTTTATACAGCTCACGGTAAATAATGAAACAATTACAGAATATTATGCCATGACTGGTGAATACGACGCAATTTTT
>PNEQ01086034.1:0-16594 GCA_003012365.1 Medauroidea extradentata | reverse complement strand
GGCCATAGGTTCAGGGATATAGTCTGTATCTGTGTCTATATAGTCAACACAAATATAACTTATAGCGCTACGTGTATCACTTTCAATTTCAGAAACACTTATTTATAATTAAATTAGTACAAGTAATGTAACAGCATGATTGAAGCATGTCTGTAATCATCGTGTAGATCACAAACCAAACATAACCTCTCAAAACAACAGCTGAAGCAAACAATTGCAAGTTTCACTGAGTTAATTGGTATGGCAACTGAAATATTTGTTGAAATATTCAGATTACAGAAATGTTACTGCATCATTTCGACCTATTGTTACGTATTAAGTTATTCATTTTGGCCGCTGATTGGATGGTACAATTTCTGATACAACTACTTGCAGAACTAAAAAATGACAAAAAAATTGAGTTAGTCGATATGGCTTCTGAACGCCTCACATTCACTATATAACATAACTGAAACAATATTTCGGGGTGAAATTCAAATTATTTTCACTAGCGAATGCTTGCCTGTGTGTATGGACGACAGGGCACCTCACCCCGCTCCAGCCTGGCCATTGGAGACACGTCCCCCGGCAACCCAGCAGAAACGCTACCGACTCCTGCTGCGGCCGACAGGCCCGCGGAGCCACTCCTGTTGTAGGCATGAGACTGTGGATGTCGGGGTGCACAGATGGGCTCCAGACAGAGGGGTTGTTTAAGGTGGGCAAGCTGCGTGCACCCTGTGGAACAGCCTGTTGTGTGCAACACGCACCGATTGAACCACCAAGACGGTGAGTACGACCTTCGCGTATAGGAATGCGCCCTGCGGCGTGATCACAAGAGACTATGGCATCCAGATGCCACCTTCCTGAAAGGGTGTAGCACCTATACGCAATTTATCCTTTCAGAACACAGATCCAATGGTATGAATGTGCCCCGATAAATCTAAATACTGCAAATCACCATGTGAACCCCCAACCTGCGATGCGAGTGTTCAGCCGAAGTTAGAGCAATGGGGGTAATGCTGGATTCAAAACCACCACTTAGCATACGCGAATATATATGTGTAAAAGTAGAAACGCCAAGTGTGCATGCTAGCACTCACATCCTGCGCAGCATGTGTACGTACGTAGTAGAGTTGATCAACTTTCTAATTCGTACATACACTAAGTGGTAGTTGTGAATGCAGCATGTGCAAGCAAAACAATCAATTAAATAATCATTTATATGAGAAATAATTTATCTCGTGGTCATCAATTATTTAATTCGCGTCGAAATTAAAAAATAAATTACGATTATTTACTACCGACATTTTGTTATGATATAAACAATTGCTGCGCATATTTTGATTAATATTGTGAATCCAATCTTTAATACGTAGGCCCGGTTTCCCAATGTCTGATTTTCTTCTGATTATCTTCCGATTAAAATTGAACCAATCGTTAGCAACAATATCTGTTTCTAAAGTACTGATTAAGATTAATTAATGGGTTAGAAGTAGGTAACCATTGGTTATCTTAATCATAAGAAGAGGTATTGTTTACAGAGTTAAAAAGAAATTTTAAAGCAAACAAGATTATAAAAAGGGACAATTTTTTAGGTTGTAATGACTAATGATTTAAATTTCATGTTTGAAGACGTTGATGATGAAGAAATAGTAGATTTCATAAAAAGGCTAAGACTTTTTCGGGAACGCCCAAATCACATTTAAATAGACGACCATGAATTTGTTATGAGATTGCGGCTGAGTAAAAATACTGTCCTAGCACTACTAGAAAAAAATTGAACGGCAGCTGGAAGTGGCCACAGACAGGTGTGTACTTATCTATTGCATGTTTTGTTTACATCCCATAAAAGTTAAAACTTTCGGGTAAGTAATATTCTTTTGTAGGTTATGTGAAAACATTTGGTGGTTATGTCACATGCCTTTGTATGATATCTCTATACTTCCATACATTATTTTGCATAATTGGTTAGAAACCTTTGTTAGATATATTAACACATTTGTATGTAATATTACCTATCTTAGGTATTGGTAATAAAATCTATTTTTTATTTATTTTGAAAAAAATAAAACATTCAATGATCAACGACTCTGGATTGAAAAGTTCCTAATATAAATTTGTAGTTTATGTTACATGTTTTTCGATTCTTTAGTATGTTATAAAACCT
Organism: Medauroidea extradentata; assembly: GCA_003012365.1. Lineage (NCBI taxonomy): Eukaryota > Metazoa > Arthropoda > Insecta > Phasmatodea > Phasmatidae > Medauroidea > Medauroidea extradentata. The sequence goes on along the minus strand of PNEQ01086034.1, from coordinate 14,448 downwards.
ATTGTAGGTTATGTTATTGTTACATAATTGTACAGGTAATGTTACACATAAATGTTCCTAGATGAATCAAATTCTACTTTCTATTTTCTTCCATGCATCTTCTTTCTGCTTCCAAGTTACAGCATAAGTTTTTTTTTATTCTATGATACTGGCGTATTTTTCAGCACTGGAAATTAGCATTTTTTTTCCCTCAGAAACAAAGTTTTTGGCAAGCGGCTGCTTATTTTCTTCCATTATGTATACGAACACTGCTAACCAGCACAACTAAATGAACAAATGAAAGCTTTACTGCAGCCAATCACAAGCTTATATGTCATTGCATGGTTTCCACATTTACCTTAACCTATACTTAGCCAAACATAAGATTTAATCACCCCTTAATAGGTTAAATATAATCATATGATTAGCTAACCAAGGTTCTAATCAGACATTGAGAAACCGGACCTTAATATACGTACGTGTGTTCGTACGTAAAGTGTGGTTGTGAATCCGGCTTAACAGTGCCAAGTGGGAAGTGAAGGGAAAAGACTAGGGGTAAATTTGTTTATGCAAATTTATTCAAACGATGTGTCGTGTTTAATCTCAAAGTGCGCAGAAACACCCCTGTGCCTGACTATAAGTGGACTCATCCTATCGGCCAAACTTCGCCGCGAAATTTATTTTTGTATAATAATTGTTAATTTGTGTTCTCAAATGCCTGTGTAGTGTTCTAGATTTTTCTTTTAATTGTATTGCTGTAATTCACAGTTCCTTAATTATGGTAAAATCAGATAGTGTAAAACATTAGTGGCCTCACTTCGTTCGTCAAGCATATATAAACAATCCCGAACAACATTTACGACTTTATGCAGCAAGTTAGAACTAATAACAATTTTCAGTGTCTTTGTTTTATGTATTTTTATGTATTTTCTTGTGTTGGAAAGTTATCGTGCGCTCAGCGGCATGACCTCCCTGAGCCCGCAAAGGCTTCGGCAGTTGGCTACTGGTGGTGCGTAGAGGCGGTTCGGCTCCGGTCGCCCGGGCACCAACATCTTTTTTGGTCTTCTCATTTTAATGTGCTATAGCTTTTAATGTAGTCTTAAAACCTTGAAATATTGTTTAACTTCAGTGCCCAGGTAACCCCTCACCCCTGTCGACTCATTAGCGCCCAGGGGCTTCCATATTGCAATACATTTATTTCCACCATGTGGATTTTCACTATAGCTCTGCCTACTGGATGGGCCAGGCCGAAGCCCGCTTTAGTCATCGCCAGAAAGTAGTTCTGTACGCTGGATACCGATATAAGTTGTCAATAATAATGTCTTGCTAGTTATCTGTGTTCGTTATTGACTTCGCTGCTTATCGGCATATAAGGGCACGGATCCTCCAACCCGACATCAATATTCCTTCGGGTGTACAGGTGCCCTAAATCCATGTCGAGTGGTTTTCTATGTGTGTGTATGGTAGTGGGGAGAGCCATAATACTCCGCAAATGTAAGTATTCAACTACGGTTGTCGAGGAGAGTTCTGATGCCATTCGTCGGCCGCACGACCCTGAGAAACTCCACTCTTAACATCTGAGTGCTGGTATTCCTCTAACCGGCTGGCGCCTAGTTGGGATCATAACTGCGCGGCGAGCTCCGCCGCGAACTCTCTCAATCGAATCTCAATACAGTACAATTTCCACAGACCATCTCCAAACCCCTCGCCACTCCATCATAAGGACTTAAAACTATGTGCACAACTCAGTCTACATGGTACACACGCTTGGTATGTATAGTGTTATGTTTTGTATATAATCATCTCACTTCCATTTCACAACAAGGAACATTTTGGTTTTGGCAGGGGTGCTGAATGTGTCCGAGGCTCCGCGACAAAGTAGTGTCAATCTTTGGTTAGCGGGCAGACATGTCTGTCATTTGTCACTCCCGCATGTGCTCAAGGGCTTCACCTTGTGTTTTCATTTTCCATGTAGCTGAAATAGTAATGTAATATCTTATACCTTTGCTTTCCGCCCTTCAGAGAGTTACTGAAACGGGGAAGACTCGCTGCCCCCCGCAGTTTTTATGATTAAATGGTCATGTCTTCGTATGTGTGAGCAACACTCAACATGGCCCCAGCGAATCCTCATTCGAGTGTCCGTTAATTCGGCTTGTACAATCCTCATCACATGATACATGCAATACATGTGTTCTGGAGACCTCCCAACTTGTGAGTTTTTATTTAAACTTGAAACCATTTGTTCACCTACGGCGTGTTACTAGCCAATAGGTGACTAGGGTAAGTGTCTTTGCATGGAGTGTGACTGTGGCGTAGACAATCCCATAACATGTCGCGGCAGGTAACAGTATTAAGCGCACTGTAGTCAGATAGATAGACTCCTCACAGGTATTAGCCTGGGTGTTCAATCACGACACTGTGGGCACAAGAGCCTCGTGCTAGTACGACTATTCTGGCGCCTTCCACAATCATATCGTCAAACCAGGACATCATAGCTCATTATGCAAATGTCTTTGAGGACTGGTCGACGTCACATGGCACCCAAGTCGAAGGGATAATTCACATGCAGCCGAAAATTACGAGAAAATTCCCGAAATCATGCGGGTTGGGAATGGACAGAAACATTGGAGCGTGAAATCAATGGGCGAGGAATAACACCATTGCAATGGTAGAAATCAGGAAGCAAGGTAATGTGCACTAGGGTGGCCATTGTAGGATGTGGGGGAGGACAAAAAAGCAGACAACCGCCCCTACATTGGTGCCGTGCCATTCTTCACGTCGAGCTGCACGTGCACTATGGGACTCGCCGCACGAAGCTCAGGGCTGAGCGCAGCTGAACATCATCGAATGCGGCTCTCGTAACCAAACAACCCTAGCTAGCAATTAGCATCACTGCCGGTTAAAGCTCCGTTCCACCAGACGACTGATCAGCCATCGGCCACTGTGGCACACGCGAGTGGTGAGGCCGCTGCTCCTCGAAGATATCCATGCAACCGCAGCGCACTTCCGTGCCATGCTTCCGCACAGAGCCTGCAGACCAGCAACATCATGGTGGACCTTCATGAAATGGAACAGTTAATTAACACTGTGCCACAAAACCAAACTCAACCTATTTGCTAAGGACGAACTCGCCGAGGGCCATTTCCGCATACAATTCGGTCCACAAAATGGCAACATATACACCCACGAACATGCGACAAAGTGACACCATCAGTGCCAAACCACTCTGGATGGAACGATCGCATGACGAGGGACCGAAGGGCGACCTGGCATCCTGCGTGCATTGTGACAGTACATATTTGTGGATGTCACTGAACATTGCCATGCCCCTCATGGTACAGACGGTGTAATTAATATGCGAGCAGTGCCACAGCAAACAAAATGCTGAACGGATGGAACCCAGCCCATTCGGGGAATACACCAGCCACGATGCCGGCGCAACAGGGACGTTCGATTTTTCAGACTGCAACCAACAAGCCAGCTCTAGTGTCACTTGCACAGACTGTCATCTGCGGTGCCATTACACGTGCATGAAGATGCATGATTGGCAACAGTACAAATGCGACTTCTTTTAGAGCTGCGAGCGCTTACAAGAACATAACAACGCAAATAAAGCCGCCATCAGATTCACCAAACCCGTCACCGACATTCCACAGTGCAACAATACCCTCAGCGCACACCACACCCAATTGACACTGGTAGCACCAAGCATCCTACAGCTGACAACACCGCAACTGACTTCTACACCATTATCGCAAGGTGCAACAGCTACCATGTCGGCGAGCGAACATAGGAACACAGCCACATCCAAATTCCAGATACTACCAACATTCTCTGGTCAAGGCACGGAAGACCTCCGTGTTTTCGTAGAAGAGTACGTCTACCACCCACAATGATACGGGTTAAGAGAGAGGAGTGACCGAGCATTGTAGGCGCACAGCTGACAGGCAACGGACGCACCTGGTGGAGGTCCATCACGGAGTATTACATGACATGGGGACAGTTCGTCAACAAATTTTCAAATAGATACACAATCACGCAGGCAGTTTTTCACCGAACAAGAACAGCCCAGTGAGGAATTAGAGACATTCATATGCCACAAGGAAAATTTAGTAGCATGGATTTGTCAGCACGACACAACCACAGACATATTGGAGGCAGTACTATAGACTGCGCAACCAGAATGGAGTGGAAAACTTCGTCAAGATAGCCGACGAAGTTTCGCGAGATGTCACCGAGATCAAATGCATGTCATGCAAAACACTCACGTCGGGCAAGGAGCTGCGCATGGAGGAACACCACATGAAACCACTAGTGCAGCAACCCCTACCTGCATGTGCCATAGGAGGTATGCATTATTATTCAGGGCAGAACATTCACTGGCACTCTGAATGCCCAAAGCCCAGTGATGCCATCCCGGGAAATGGAAACCAGGGGCTGAGAGGCCCTTAGGCAACACTCCCAGTCATGTTGCAGTCGTAATAACAGTGACAACATGTGGGCCACACCCATACCTAGGTCAAATATTTCGAAACACGTAAAATTGTGACAACTTTTTATGCGTCCCAGTAATCATTAACGATAGACAGGCAGTCGCATTAATCGACACCGTAGCTCAATCAAATCCAGTGCTATGGCACTGAATGGTTCAGTTGGCAGGCATGATTGTTGATGGAGTTCGCCATCCGAGCATAGGTTTTTTGCATGCTTTGCACTTGTTGCAAGCCTTAATGTAATAGCACCCATGTGGCATCATACCATTTCACATGTAGGTGCTTCTGATGTTCCTATTGATTTGTTTGGCACTGGGATGTCTGGCTAAGTGATGTTCATGATGGTACTGTAACACATAGGCGACCACTGTTAGTGGAATTTGGATGTGGCATGTGTTATTTCCCACACATGCGGAAGATCAAGTGTTCTAATCTACAGTAATACACATGGTTAACTGCTCACATCAATATCACTCGGTAAGTACCCAGTCCCCGTCCGATCATAACAGAATCTCGGTCATGACTGCCACACAGTCGTGACAAATGACGCGACCATAACTGCCCGCCATTAAAATATCCCCAACTATTTACACACACTATTTATACACACTACACGACACCTTCCCCCTTAAGTTTCAATACATAATCTTGCAGCTTTGTGTGCACCTTCCTCACTCTGCTTGACTGTTTAGTTTGCTGCTGGTCTTCCCATTATATGTCCAATCCTTGATATGGGTCTGGTCTTTGAGCTTGCTGCTGTTCGAATCCTCAAAAAGGAGAGCTGTGCTGGTCTGGTGTCGCTGCTCGGACAAAAGGTTGTCCCTCCACTTGCCTGTGTTCCCCTTGCTATGCTGTTGGTTGCAGCTGTGGTGTACCTGCATTGACCTTAGGTTAATGTTGACCCATGGCCTCAAGATGGTCCTCAACTCCTCCATGGTCTAGGAACCGTTGCAAGCTGCGATCGAAATTCTCAGACCTGTCCAACAGGGCTGCCAGCCGTCCCTTACGTGTGTGTATTAATTCCTTGCTAAGCAACTGATCCATGTGACGCTTGTATGTGTAGCCATCACCGCCTTGGACTGTGTATGTTACCGGCCCCTGTTTTGCCACTATTCTCCCTCTCATCCATTTCTGCGCTCCTCTGTAGTTACAAAGAAGCACCTGCTGTTCCACTTCTAGGTGTCTGACTGATAAGTTGTTTATGTCTGATGGTTCCCTCAACTCCACATGGTCTTGGGGTGTATCTGGTCAAGTGCAGTTCGTAATGGTCGCCCCATGAGGAGTTCTGCTGGTGTTCTCTGTGTGACTCCAGTTGGCGTTGTGCCAACAGCATTCTGGCCAGCCATGTCTGCCAGTCTCCTGCGACCATCGTCTTAAGCTTACATTTAACAGTTTGCACCATGCGCAGAGCTTGTCCATTTGTGGCTGGGTGGAATGGTGGTGCTCATATAAGAAAGATTCCATTTTTCTTCAGAAACTATCCCATTTCCCGGGATACGAATTCTGTTCCATTGTCTGAGACTAAATACCACGGTATCCCATGGCAACTAAAAATCTCTCGCAAGGCTTGAATCACTGCACTCGATGACATGCTACACATCCTCTTCACCTCTGGCCACTTGGAGTATGCATCAACTATGATGAGGAAGACCTATCCCTGAAATGGTCCCATGAAATCTATATGTAGCCTAACCCACGGATCAGTCACTGTTGGCCAATGTACCTCCTTCACCTTGGGTGGCTTGGCTCATTGTTGCTGGCATTCAAGACATTGTCCCACCATCTGCTCAATGTCTCTATCTATCCCTGGCCACCACATGTAGCTGCGAGCTATCATCTTGGACTTCACCATGCCATCATGTGCAGCAAGTAGAATTTCCAACAGTTCCTTCCTTCGTGCTTCAGGTATCACAACTCTACTGCCCCACAAGATGCAACCTTTGTGTAGTGACAATTCATCCCTCCTATTCCAGTATGGGCGTAACTCCTCTGGGCCCTTCCAGACTTCCTGCCATCACTGATGTGTGTGTTTTCGTACATGACAGAGAAACAGGGTCAAATTCGGTCAGCTGAGCCAGCATCTCTGGTCCAATTGGTGGAGTAGGCATGTGTTCCAGCATGAGCACATCACCCACTGTAGGTACTTGCACTCTCTCAGTGGGTATGGGAAGACGACTGAGAGCATCTACATGACCTATCCTGACCCCGGGCTTGTAAACCATCTGATACTTGAACATTGCCAGCAAAAGGCTCCATCGCAAGAGGCATGGTGACAAAATGTCCGGAGTTTGTCTCTTGGGGTCTAGCAATCGCAGCAATGGCTTGTGATCAGTCACAATGATAAAGGGTCAGGCTATTACATATTGCCTGAATTTGGTTACCCCAAACATAATTGCCAGTGCTTACTTGTCCATCTGAGAATAATTCCGCTCGTGTTTCTGGAAGGCGTGTGATGTGAAAGCCACTGGTGCTTCTCTGCCATCCTCTCTGGTATGCCCTAAAACTGCACCAACCCCATATTCTGATGCATCACACATTAATGTGAGGTGCTTATTCTGGTCATAGAGCACTAGCACTAGCTCAGACTGTAACAACTCTTTTGCCCTCCAGAATGCCTGGGTATGCTCTGGCATCCAATTCCATTTTGCCCCTTTGTCTAGCAGTCTGTGTAATAGTTCCAAGACAGTTGCTTTATTTGTTAGAAACCTTTCATAGAAATTCAAGAGGCCCAGAAATACTTGCAATTCTTTTTTGCTCTTGGGGGTTGGTGTCTCTTGGATTGCTTCTACCTTTGATTCTGTTGGGTGGATTCCAGTCTTATCAATTCGGTACCCCAAGAATACTACAGACTCTCAGCTGCAAAACACACTTTGTCTTCTTGAGTCGCAGTCCTGCTTTGTCTATCCTGGCCAATACTTAATGTACTCTACCCCAACGTTCTTGTGCATCCCTCCCTGTGTCTAAAATGTCGTCAAGCAGAACCACCACGCCTAGAATCCCAGCTAATAGTGTTTCCATAAGCTTTTGGAAGATAGCTGGACACCCGCTCAACCCAATTGGTAGACGCCACATCCGAAATAGCCCTTTCATTGTGTTTACAGTCAGTATTCCTGCTGCATCATCATCCACTAACACCTGCAAATAGGCATATGCTAAATCTAGTTTGGTAAAGACTGTCCCTCCTGCCAAGCTAGCAAAGGCTTCATTCGTCGTTGGTAGGGGATAGATGTTATTTTTGCACATCCTGTTAACTGTCACTTTGAAGTCACCGCAGAGATGTATTGCACCACTCGCTTTCCTGATGGCAACAACTGGGGTAGCCCAAGCTGAAAATTCTACAGACTCATAAACACCTTGATGAACTAACCTATCTATTTCAGCACTCACCAAGTCCCGTAATGCAAACGGCAAACCACGACTCTTCCGAAAAATTGGCTTGGCATCTGCTTCCAGCTCTACTGTTACGGATGGGCCCACATATTTCCCGAGCTCGACACTGTTGAACACTTATTTATATTGCTGCACAGCTTTAGGTAGACCCTGTGTTAGGTGGTAAATGCCTCCACCTTGATTCCAAGTGGTTGTAACCAATTTCTGCCCACTAAACTGGGCCCCTTCCCATCTTCTACTAAAATCTGTAGTCTGCTTTGACATGTTTTGGTCTGCACCTGTACTTCCAGCATCCCCTGGATTCCTAGTATTTCCTGAGACCAAGTGTGTAGTACCACGTTTGCATCCACTAGTGCTGGTAGGTCTGGCCACAGTTTCTTGTAAGTCTCGTAGCTGATGATGGAGAAACTTGCCCCTGTATCAATCTCCATAGGGTGTTTACGCCCATTCAGCCAGACATCTAGGACGATTGGTGGTTCACTCTTATGCGTGATCGCTCATGTCTGAAACATACTATATACTGTTGACTTGTTCCCTTCTTCCGAGTCTGAATGATTCATAAGGTTTTAGTTTCCACCCTTACAGTTTTTCTGTTTCCAGGGCATGTCAGTCTCTTAATTACACTCACCCTTCCCTTCTCTTCTGCTGTACCATGTTTACATTTTGTAATGCAGTCACGCTCCAGGTGTCCTACTTTGTCACAAAAGTTGCAAACCGTCTGAACATGACGACAACCGGTGGGACTGTGGTCCCGTTGCACCGCTAACAACCTAGCCGGTCCTCTGTGGCCTGCTTGTACTCCTAACCTCACTGTGTTTCTTACTATCCTTAGCTTGACCATGCCTATAGCCAACCTTCGTGTTATCCTTTTGTTGTACTTGGTCTGTCCTACCTTCATGACCGCTCCAGAAGAAGGCCCCACCTCTGATTGTAGGTCGTTTACATTCCGACCAGTTGTTTCTGCTACTATGGTTAACTCCACAGCATCCTTGAATGTCAATTTCTCTTTCGTCAGAAGTGTGTGCTGCAAATTAGAGTCGCGAATGCCACACACAACCCTGTCACACAACATTCTGTGGAGGTCGGTAAAGTTACAGTGTATGCTGAATCACAGCAGCTCTGCTACATACTCCGCTACAAATTCGCCTTCCTGTTGGGTTCTGTTATGGAATTTAAAAATCTCCACTATCTCACTGGGTTTTGGCTCAAAATGCTGTGTGAGTGCAGTCAAAATGTCCGTTAGTGCTACCTCGGTCGTAGACTTCGGGGCCACCAACGAAGTCACAAGATTGTACAACTCGGTCCCACAGATTGTAAAAAAGGTTGCCCATTTTTCCTCACTGTCTTTGATTTTATTGGCCACGAAATAGAATTGTAGTCGTCCCGAGTATGTTTGCCAGACATCTCGTCCTCGCACAAACTCGCCGAACGTGGGAAAAACCGCCATCCCCGGTGGTTATGTTTATGTTTCGCGCGCATGCATGCCTGATTCGAAAAACTCGTCGCCACTGTTATGTTCCAGTCATGCAGCAGAAGATCAAGTGTTCTAACCTACTGTAATACACATGGTTAACTGCTCACATCAATATCACTCGGTAAGTACCAGGTCCCCGTCCGATCATAACAGAATCTCGGTCATGACTGCCGCACAGTCGTGACAAATGACGCGACCATAATTGCCCGCCATTAAAATATCCCCAACTATTTACACACACTATTCATACACACCATACGACACCATGGGTTCTCGTCGTCCACCACCCTGTGCTTTAACTGTCCATCCAGTACATGCCAGTTCCAAACAAACTGGTTCTAGCATATGCTGATTTAATCTGCAGTCTCCGTGCAGTTGCTCTGTATATCGAATACTGCATGGCATAGTTGATCTGCAGTTTTGATTTAATCCCACGGTTGGTGCATGGTTGCGGTGATCTACAGGAGAGTGGTTGGGTGGTGAGGTGGCAGCACAGTCACCCATTCCTCTTCGTCTAGGGCGATATTTTCACCCGGCGAGCGCGACAGCTTGTCGGCCAGCTGATTCTCGACTACAAGGACATGTTACATGCTAAAGTTGTAAACTTAAAGGAGCATGGCTCAGCAGGTAAGCTTCCTACCCACCTTTTCCATTTGTGTAGTCACAATAGGCCACTGTTGTCTGCATAGAGCATGAATTGTTGGTATTCGAAATACTGCAGGTAGTGCTTGATACCCTATATGATAAAATGGCACTAACATTCGTTCATGCCATACTTGCACTTGTGTGGGCGAAACTTGTCGCTCGCATAGTCGGTGACATTCTTCTCGCCCTTCTCGTCGTATTGGGACAAGACTGCGCCTAGACTGCACAGGCAAGTGCCGGTTTGTAGATACAGGTTTTTGAAGGGGTCCACACGTGCAAATGACTTACACTGTCCGAACTTGTACTTGACTTCTTCGAAAACTTGTTGCTTTTGGGGGTCTATTGCTATTTCTGGTTGATCGAAAATATGTCTGTGAGTGGGCCTATTACCAGTGCAAAATCTTGGATGTATTGGTGCAGCCAGTTGATCAGTTCGAAAAACTTCCATAGTTGTTTGCATGTGCATGGGGCTGGATAAGCCTGAATCAGGTGCTGTTTTTCCTCACTTGGCCGACTTCCGGTTTCGTCTACAAGGTGCCCCAGATATTTAATTTTTGCTTTGTCAATGCTACACTTGTGGTTGGTGCATGTAAGTCCATTGATCGCGAGCTGCTCAAAAAACTTTGTGAGGTAGTGGATGTGCTCCTCCCAGGTTCGTGACCAGACCACGGCATCATCTAGGTAAGCTATCGCGAACTCTCAGTTAATGCTTTCCAGAACGCGGACCATCATGTCCTTGAAGGTCGCAGGTGCACAATTGAGCCTGTAGGGCATGGCACAAAATCGCCAGTATGGGGCAGTAAATACATTCTGTATTGTGCAGATTGTTTATCTGGAACATGCCAAAAACTGTTACAGAGGGTCCTGGTTGGTGATGATCTTATTGTTTTTAAGCAGATTTAAGATGGATTGTATGTTGAGAACAGGTGGTGGCTTGCTTTGTGTGATGAGGTTTAGTGGGAAGAAGTCGTCACAAAGGGACCAGCTGCGCTAGAGTGATGGGTGAATTATACTGACTCTTGGTGGGTTCGATGAGGCCATTCACGACCATTTCTGCTGTTTGTGCACTGATGATGCATAGTTGGTGAGGTTCATAATCGTGAGGCGGAATGATGGTTCTATGTTGTGAGTTCAATTTCATGCTATGCTATGGTACTGTGTATTAGTGGGTCAGTGTCACCGATCACCTCCTCTGCTTGTCTAACACTTTTCGCACAGTGGCCCAATAGTGTTCAGGTACTGCATGATCAAGATTGTCTAGTCTGACTGGCAAGGTAGGGTGGGTTGGTTTACTTCCAAGGTTATATACTGTTTGGCGCTCACGCATGCCGAAGTGGATGTGTTTGTCGGCGATCTCAAATACGGTTTTTTGTTCAATAAGCAACGGCACTCCAAGGATGATGTCCTCACGAATGTTGTTGAATACTGATGCCGTCACTACTGTGTTGATATCGCGGATTTTTGTTTATGTTGACCATTCCTACAACTTTACATTTACCATTTAGCTTGGCCAGTTGCACTGTGTGATCATAGAGTTGAAGAAATGCCTGCAGGGCAAGAGGGGTATGGATCAAGTTGTGTGAAGCATCCTTGTTGATAAGCACCACGGTCGCCAATTGGTTTACGAACCAGTGGCATCATTTAAGGTTTTTCTTGGGGGGGGGGCAAGATTGTTTCAGTGACAGTGACCTTGTCGCATCTTTTTTATTAATTAAGCATGTATAAAATAGAAACTTTAATAATAAAACTTCAGTTCTATGTGCTTAAGTTAGCATTATTTAAATAACAAAATATAAACAATAAATTTTATACACATAAAATTCAAAAAATCTAGGGGGGGGGGCTTTTGTATCCTGCCCCCCTAAATGATGCCCCTGTTAGAACACTGGGCTACCTAACAATTTATCGGGGACAGTGGTATTTACTTGACCGAGGAAGCTGACTGGTGCTGCTGCATTGTTGCTCTTATGTGGGTAGAACGCAGTGGTCGTGCATATACGACTGTCCCGTTTCCCATAGGTTGTCCTGGCTGGTTGGGGGAGATGCTGTGCCTACTGTACTGCTCTTCGCAGCAGTAGAATCAGTGGGGTGCTGTATTCTCCGAGATGTCGTGTAGTTGTTGGTTACTTGCCTGGTGCACTTGCACTGTCTTTGCTCGGAGGTGTAGTCGTCTTGACCTTCATGTTGTCACCTAAGTGGCCAGCTCGACCACTTGGTGGCACTACTCGGCACATGGGTGTTGTTGGTCGCATGTTTTTCATTGGTCTATTTGCTTGCATAAAATTGCTGTTGCATTTCTTTGTCCCAGTTGACAATAATCACTGTTCTCATGAACTGATCACTGCCCACGAAAATCATGGGGTGCAGCATGGCCCTGAACTCGGTGCACATGTTATCTACGATGCACTCCAGAATTTCCTCCTGTACGAGATTAGGGTGGTAACAGCTAGCGAGACTAACATTTCTACCTACATAGGCCTCCATGCCCTCCCTCTCGCCTAGACCATCTATGAAGACTGCCAGCTGTTGTACAGTTGTATATGAACAGTTGTGAACTTTTGGACAAAGAGGAAATAACTCATATTGTACTCCTGCATCGAGTTCCACCAGTCTTGTGCCTCGTCTCGCAGCTGTCAATATGGGTCAACCTGTGAATCTAGAGTCGTGATATGCAGTCCTCCAGGAATGCATTGGGGTTCCTGGCATTATGCCCGGAGAATGTCTGCAGGTTCAGAAACTGGCTGGGCACTTTCGGCTGGAGTTGAAATGTAACCATGGGCGTAGAAAATCCGTCCAAGGGGAGGACTAGGGTGCTGCTGGATTAGAGTTGTCATGGCCGGAAACTGAGAGAATCCCCACCAGGAGTTAGGATGTGTGAGCACGAGAAGCGACGAACTAACCTGTACTGTCATGACTGGTCGGATGTTGTAAGTACCCACCTGCTGTACAATATTAGTGGCTCATTTACAGTTTACACGTGTGAAGCCTCCTAGTTGTACTGTCGCCCACTCCGGTACAGTGACACACACCAGATGATACTGACAGTGGCACTTGTTGCATGCCGTTACTACCAGATCCTGAGAGCACCAAGAGTCCAGTGTCTGCCCGGGCAACATAGCAGTATTGACAGACTGGAGCCCTTTCACCGGCAAACACTCATCTCTAGATAACATGTCCCTAGATCACATAGTAAGTGTAGTCACAGGACAAGCACGTGTCGGGAAATATACCGATATTGGGTCCTCCGACGTATTGCCCCCTCTTCACAGCCGTATTGGCAACGTCAACATGTATCAATGACTGTTGTGAACATTGTAAAATAAATAACCTCTAGTTTCTATGCTTGGACATGTTATTACTTTTAGAATCACTTCTTTCTTTCCCGACTTGTTTAATTTCACATTGCAAATGTTTTATTTAAGAGTGATTGTATTGGGATTATCTTTATTTCGTAATATTGGTGGACGGAACTTTTGGAGATCAGTCTTTCTTTGGAATTGTAGCACTCAATTATTTAAATAATAAACATATTACGATTTGATTTGCAACTACCTGAACAATGAAACAAGTGTACATTGTGACGGTGTCAACTTGACATCAGCGGCAGTTAACGTTTCTGGTTACGACGCAGTATTTTTCCCCGAGTGGAAATTTCCATGGACATACTTTCGCCTAGTGCATAACTATAGTTTAATGGAGGTTACCTGGTAGTTGTGTGCGATGGCATGGATTCCCATGATGTTGTATGAACAGACTTGAAATGTTACGTTAAGCTTTAAAAACTCCGCACCGCACCTTCACAATTTCCGACGTCCGTCCTGGGTCCCTGCCAGTAGAAAATAGACGCGTGTGCTGTTGGAGTGAGCTGTGACGTCGGTAGAGAGGGGAAATGGCGAGCCAGCAGAGGGAGGGAACATTGTGGTGATCTTTCAGAATTTGGAAGAAGCTTCTGGTCGCTTAAGCACGAATCACCGATGCGCCACATGTTTTGTTCAACAGACTTTCGTTCAAACCAAGATCCCACCACCATTTTGAGAAAGTAGGGGAATGAGAGTTTCAACTATAAATGACGGGATTTTTGCTGGGTTCGGGAGACAGGCTTGGGGATTAACGCTGCTTAAGTTAAGTATTGAGGTTGTAGCCATAGTATGGCTAGCAGGTTAGGATTAGCAGTTGGCGTATTTAATATAATATTTATTATGCCCTGCGTAAAAATTGCGTAGGTACCTTCCTAGTTCTATGCCATGTTGTTGGCCATAGGAGGTTATGTTTCTGAAATACACTGTTGCGTATGTAAGATATTTTGAAATGTAACTTTGGTAATAATTTATTTATATTTATTGTGAAAATTAGAATTCAGTACGAATTATTTTTCTTGGAGACTAGATTCATAAATGTCTTTAATGCTTGTTTGGCTTGTGAGTTTCTAAAAATTCTTGATATTAGAATTGTTACCTGATAAAGGTT
>PNEQ01086027.1:20671-46000 GCA_003012365.1 Medauroidea extradentata | reverse complement strand
ATAGAGGTTGTACAACACCACGTCTCGATAGGTTACTGTAGTGAAACTCCTGTATAAGTTGTTTCTCGCTGCTCGTTCCTGCTTTTCGGATCGTCTGCCTTGATTATTGACCAACTAAGTTTTATTCTTAATAATCACGTTTCTTATAAAGAAAAAAAATGCCATACATATTTTTTTAAATATTTACGTAAGCATCACTTACGCGAACAACACCTCAATATCGCTACTGGTTAGATAGATATCGTGGGTTGATGGAAAACAAATTTTGTGCTTTTTCACCCTTTTGGGTGTCGAATTTCGAAATATTTTTAATTTACGTCTTAGACATTTGTATAATTATCCAACTGAAGTGTAAATCACATCGCTAGCCCGTTCAGTCGAATCAAAATCGACCATTCACTAAAAAAAAACACATATCACCCCTGCACAGTACTGAGAAATCGAATTTCGAAAAATCTGAAATCAGTTTTGCGATAATTTCTGTAATCATCATCATGAAGCAAAAATTAATTGTATATCTCGACGGGTTCGATAGATATCGAGGATTTATCTAAAACACGTTCAAGATCTTTTCACCACTTAAGAGAGTAAATTTCGAAAAACCCTTGAATTACGTTTTAGAATACTTTATTGGTATCTCGTGGACGTAAAAAACACAACATTAGCCCGCTGGGTTCAAGATATATCGACGATTAATTGAAAACGCTTTTCACCACTTTTCACCCATTTCACGTCCTTAGGTGGCGAATTTCGAAAATTCCTGAAATTACTTTTTTGGTATTTGAGTAAGCATCAATCCTAAACAAAAATCACGTCGTTATATAAAAAACTATGGGATCGATATATATCGAATGTGAGTCGAAAACTCATATTACCCCATTTTTAATCAGTTTAGGGCCGAATTCGGAAAATATATTTTAAGTGGTACTTGGGATATTTACAAAAGCACCAATTTAAAGCAAAGAGTACTTCGATATCTCGATTGATTCGATAGATATGGAAGGATAATCGAAAACACATTTAACGTATTTTCACCCCTTTAAGTAATGAATTTCGAAACGTCTTTTGAGTCCTGTCATAGACATCAATTAAAGTTAAAATCACGACGATAGCCAATTGTGTTTCAAAGATAAAGACGATTCATTAAAAACACATTTTGCCCCATTTTACTGCAGGGGGTCGAATTTCAAAAAACCTAAAACTACTTTTTGGATATTTACGTAAGCAATATTTTGAAGTGAATATCAACTCTCTATCCCGAAGGGTTCGATAGATATCGATAGTTGATTGAAAACACATTTAAGGTCTTTTCAGCCCCTTAAATGTTGAACTTCGAAAAATCCTTAAAATGGCCAATATGCATTTTTACGAGTTTCCTAGTAAAGTAAAAATCACGATGATAGGCCGTCGGGTTCGAGCTCTACCGACGTTTCTTCGGAAACACATTTCGCCCCTTTTCACCCCTTTAGAGGTCGAATTTCGAAAAATCCCTTCTTAGTGCTCGCCTACGACCTGAGGGGAACCCCCACAAAAAATTTCATGATTCTAGGTTCAGCGGTTTGGGCTGCAGTTTGATATGTCAGTTAGTCAGTCAGTCAGTCAGCTTTCATTTTTATATATATAGATAAGAAGGAAAATACCGTCCATAGTACACGGATAACTACAAAGCTGCAAACACGTACTAAGTACATCGTCGACATCTTCATATTATGCAAGTATTTAATTAACAATGGCAAATTAATACGAGTTACAGCCATCATGCTTCTAATAAAACGTTAACACAGTATTCAAATAAAGTGCTTTTCCTACTTTACTGTACGTCAGTCGGCGCATACGTAAAACATTGACATGCAATATGAGACCATAAATTAACGATTAATTTCAGAAGTTCTCAGTTCATGGTGAGCTGCCATTAGAGTCAAAGGCTCAAGGCAGTTCAGACTATGCGGTTACAAAGGTCGAAGAGAAGTAGCGTACAATGTTACGACGCCGATTGTATAGTGTGAAGTTACACTCCCGGTTGAAATATTAACTTGTTCTGTAACTAGTATCAAAGTACGAAGGCGAACTAGCAGAAGTCAAAATTGAAAATTCCTGAAGAAGATAAAAAGGTTATGTGTAATGACAGGCAAACTACGCATAGAAAAGGAAACAAAAACATACTGGCATTTTTTCTTGATTTAAATATTAACGGAATCTACCTTTCTCATAAGTAAAAATTCTGCCATATATTGCAATAACAATGCAGTAGGAAGCTATCATAACGTTCCGTTTAGTTAGATTTTGACCCTTCCCTTCGTGAGCGAGTGAGAGAGATTTTGGTCGGCGCTTAATGTATAGGAATTTAGCGCTGGTGGGGTTGAGTATGAAGAAAAACCGAAATTATACGGCCGGGGAAGACGGGAGATCCCCGAGAAAACCCGTCGACCAACAGCATCGTTCGGCACGAATCCCACATACGAAAATCCGGAACCGACCCAGCCAGGAATCGAACCCGGATCGCCTTGGTGGGTGGCGAATGGCCTGACCGTTCAGCCACCGCAGCCCTTCCCTTAGTTCCCAACCATGCTTCTCAACAGAAAATCACTCTGTTGTACAATTAACACTTACATAAAACACGAATTATACGGGTTCTTTAAGAAATGCCATAATGAGTCAACCGAAATATCCTTTCTCCAATTACGTATACATATAAACCGTTCTTCAGGAAATCCGATTCATTTTTCATTCCCAGATGCAGCGTAGCACGAAACGTAAATATTCATTGCATGCACTCTGCGAAGGCAAAATCTTAATATCTCACAACGTCATAAAGCAGATTAATGCGAGAAAGATAGAAATAACAATTTACAAAGTAATTACGTTAACTCCGCACTTGTTCCGAAGGTCATTCTTTCCAAGCTGCTGTTGTGTTGTCGCCCAGTTACTGTTTTATCAGTGCATGGAAAAATATATTGAACAGACCTTATTCTAAAAGTTATTGGAAAAGAATTTTCGTTGGTCTAGAGGGGCCGCGGTGGCCGAATGGTCTGACCATTCACCTCCCAAAATGGCGATCCTGGTTCAATTCCCGGCGGAGTCTGTCCCCGGATTTTTGCATGTGGGAATCGTGCTGGATGATGCCGTTGGTCGGCGGGTTTTCTTGGGAACCTACCGTTTCCCCTGCCTTTTCATTCCGGTGCTGCTTTTTAATCACCTCATGTCACCCCTCGCCATCGCTGAAGACCTTGATGTTAAGCGCTAACCAAAATCTGTCACTCACTCGTTGGTGGAAAGTTTTAAGATTTTATTATATTGCAGTGCATTTAACTACTGCATCAGAGTGAACTGCAACAGACAACTTTTATTATGATATTTTTTACTGCTTACTACGTAAATACAAATATTTATGATTGTATGTTCTTAAGACCATAATAAAAACTTAAAGTGAATAAATGAATAACCAAGGGATAGGAAAAATTCACGTTTTCTCTTGTGCGCAACCTAGGTGTCAAACGATCGTTTCTTTCTGCCACTTAAGTAATTGGTTTCGTGGAAGGTGCTGAACCAATTATATAGAAGCAACTAAATGCAGGCCCAACCCGCTGTATCAGCGAGCAACAATTAGCAACTACTAGACACTTAAACAGTAATCCACGAATCTCTACTACTTAAAAAATTATTTACGTTGTAAAACACAATTTTGTATAAAAAATTAATCTATCTAGAAAATAATGTGGTTGTCAAATAGAGCAAGATGGCGTTTTCCGAGTGATTTAAAAATGCCCTCGAAGAATACCAGTAAGACCGGAACCTTAGACAGTCGTTATTAAGACTTACAAAATACGATTTAAAATTTCCTAATGTCTCTCACTGCTGAACATACTGAGTAAGCAGCAGTAGCGTTTCGATTCAAACGAATGATATGGGAAAAAATTGGGCTATACTGTTTAGGTCTTTATGTTTAAATCTGTAACTGCGTTAACCTTTTTAGTCGCTATTGTTTATCTGCCACATTCTAAAGACATTTGTATAAACTCCAAACGCTTGTATGTAAACAAAATGGTGACATTTTTTGTTTCCTTGTTCTGTTTCAGGTAGGTGTCACGTGGAGCGGCCAATGCCCTTAAACTGCAAAATGATTGGTCAGTTACGTGAGCTGGTATGTAATCTGTAGTTGAAAATATGTAAAGTCATATTGGAAAACTTGGTTTCACTACACCAGGCAAAAATGCTGTAATGTTTGTCGTACTAGCTAGTATAACAGCTGTAAGGTAGATATTTCACAGACCAGTGTGGAATCTAGTGCGGAGTAGTATAGATTGAAAAGTTTGTAGTTGTTCTGGATTATCTCAATCCAATTAGCCTACTAACTTCTGTTGACACGTCTGTGATTTACAGTAGAACTCCAATGCAGAAGTAAATTATAACATCCATTGAAGCCAAATGGTGCATAAAATCTTATCACTAGAGATGATAGTTTATCGCGGAAAAACTTGACTATTTGCTAGGCTTCAACATACGTTCAACTTATCAAAAGATTACTGGCCTTTCCTTGTACGTGGAGCTACTGCCCTATTTGACTGAGCCAATAAGAATGCCGCTATTTTAATATTTAATGCATGTTATTGGTCTGCAGACAGCTACGTTGTGTCAGTGTTTTCAAAGCTATGTTGACACAAAACATTTTCGCGATATACCATCATCTCTACTTATCACCGCAAACTTGAGACTCTAGTGATTGTCATAAAGGAGTCAGTATGTAGTCAAACTTTCAAGGTCATTGCAATACAGAGAGTTTATTAAAAGTATACAGCAGTAACATATAACGCGAATTTTGCATGTATCTAGCTATAAGCACCTTTTACCGCGGAACACGCCACGCTTCACCACTGGTACACAGTTACTACTGGCAAATACTCAACTTTTCCCGCGATAAACCAATGCCGCTAAGAAAGCGACATCGATGGCCAAGGCCTTCCTCTAGACGATCATGGGTACGGTCGTGGTTTCAGAGGCCCCTGTGTGTAGTTATCTATGTCAGTGGTGACACACAACGACAATGCGGAGAGCGAAATGCATGTGTTACGTAAGACGTTACGCAGCCACCGTGAGGCGGAACGCGGCGAATCAGTCACGGCTATGTGTCCCGGCGGTTATGGAGTCACTGTCACTATGCTTGTCGCCGACCCCGATATTTTAGTCGCTCCTCTCACTGTGGCAACACAGCACTCGTTGGACCAACTGCGCAGCCGGCAAAGAAGCAATCTCTTTTTGTTTCCACGAAACTCTGAGCGTGAAGGGTACATTTCAGACGTATGCAGCTTTTCCGTTCTGATGGGCTGATTGACGTTTGAATTTCCTGGTGGTTTGAGATATAGGAAAATCGCATAGGAATGTTTTCTACCTGCGTATTTCCTTAACGTCTGTAACATCGTGTGCGTTATATGATTGGTAGAGGGAGTGGAAATTCGAGAAAATCGTTGGTGGCAAAGTGGTCTTCAAAAGACTATAGCATGAAGTGCCTTAGATTGTTGGTAAGTAAACAGGAAAACAGTAGACAATGAACGAATAGACGGGGCTTGAGTGTGCATAGGACGCGCGGATCATTGAACTCCTGAAATTTTCTTTTCCCGAATGGTTGTATGGTGATTATTAGACAGTTAAAATATTTGCATTCGAATAACAAACGTTCGGGTTCATCATGTTTCGGGTCCAGTTAAGTGAAAACACACGAAAAACGGAATAAGAACACCAATCACGTAAATACTGCAACGGAACGCAACAAACAGTCGAATTTTCCCACTGTAAATCACTCACACATTAATTATTGGTAGAGACCTACAATTTTCGTGTTATTATCTGACAACAGACTGAACTCCAAATTACTGTGTACTCATCTGACATCTGTTGTTGGTCGGCAGTTTGTGTGGTAAGCTTCGAGGACTTTTTTAACCAATGATATGTCAACTGTAAAATGCCCATTATCCTGTCGCGGGGACACAAAGATACAAAGGCGCGGAAACATTGTCGTCACGGAGTTTGTTCGGGCGAGTATAGGCCAGTGAATTCTAGCCTGACAGCAAATAATATCGCGAAATTCGCAACTATCTAATTATCGGATAACAATTGTTTAACAGTCCGCAGACAATTAAGAGATTGTGGTACATAGGCCTATGCATTGAAAATTGCAAGTTTTTTTCAAAACCGACGTGTAAAAAAAAGGAGGCAATCCTAGATAACCGTTAATGCCAACTTTTTCAACAGAAATAGTAACGTATTTCAGGGGCCCAATCTCTGACGCGCGAAATTTCATATATTTAAGATGTCCGACCTGTCTCGATTCTGAAGTATTGGAGCGTACATATTCATGTAAGCAATTAATCACGTGGATCTTTGGCATATATGACGTATGTATTATCGCGGGAAAATCTGAATGTTTGCTGTGTTCCATTGTAGTATATTCGTAAAAACCGGAAAAATCCGCGGGTTCACTCACCTGTAGACTAGCGTTTACTCAAGCCGACAGCATCTGCTCATTCGCTGCTTCTTACTCAGTGATACCACATTACTGGGACTGCATTTAAGGTGGATTGATCCCTGTCAGATCGGTTTTACGGTTTTTCTTATACATCAGGGAATAGACACATTGTTTCACTTTTTTCACGCTGACAAGGCATAGTTTATTGTTTCATTCACTTTTTGGAATCCATATGGCATTGTTTCTGTTAATGTTGTGGCCTCTGTAGTCGCTCCCGTAAATAAAGCAATTTTTCCTTCTCAGCTGTTTCCCGTTGCAAAATAATGAATATATTATGGTTACAGCAGTCACAGAAAATCGATTAAGTTTGTATCTATGCCTTGTCGTGACAAACATTTTGATACGTCGACTGGAACAGGAGTTATCGAGAAGAAAAAGATAAATCCAAGGTGGTAGGGATCAATACCCCTTAACTACTTCTTTATTTTTGCCTCGGCGCTCTCCTGGAGGAGTCAAGTCAACAGCCAACTACTAAAGCGACATGTACCTACAATTGTTTGCATTATTGCCAGTGCCAAAAGATAACGCGAATTTTTCTATATATATATATATATATATATATATATATATATATATATATATATATATATATATATATATATATATATATATACTAGCTGCCTCGACAAACGTTGTTTTGTCACATAAATAACTTATTGTAAGTGTGTAAGGATGTGGTATATAAGTGGAAGAGGTCTAATAATAAAAAAATAGTAAATACATAATAATACAGCAGCGACACCTGGTGGGGATAGACTGGTATCAGCTCGTGGGGATAACTGATTAATTATCACTTACACAGTTATCGACCGGGTTCTAAAATTACTAAATTAAAAATATTTACTAAACAATAGCACTCAGGAGTATAAAAACTAGATAAAAACCTATTCGCAGACCTACCGAATGTATATACAAAATTTCATTGAAATCGGTTAAGCCGTTTCGGAGGAGTATGGAAACATACTGTGACACGAGAGTTATATATATATATATATATATATATATATATATATATATATATATATAACATTTTCCTGTATATTTTCATTCCATTTTTTTTTACCTGACTGGGCGAATGAGAATTGTAGTATGCCAATACTAACCGTTCGTAAATAAACGTCGTCGAATCCTATATGGCTCAACAAGCGACACTGTTTCTTCTGCATCAAGTTCTAATCACTGGACGTTAAAAGAGTTGCCGTCAATTAGAGCTCATTGACGTCCATATTGACTATTCATTGCTTCAACGGAAAAGTGCCGAGTGGAGCACAAGAACATGCATGCTTCCTAGAAGGTGGTGACGTGACTTCTTAGCAGTGACGTCTGCAAAGCCTGCACCAGCACTTTGCCATTAAGTTCAGCTGTCCTTTTGTTTCCATTCTTTTTTTTTTCTAGGTCGTCACAAAACACCATTGTGCAATAGAATACAAGCCATCGCGTAGGTCCGCAAGCCCATACATTTCTAACGTATTTTTAACATATTTGTCTATCGTAAAAACATGTTTGTGTCCCTTCAGTATAGCTAAAACAGCGTGCTTAAAACTGTTGCACCTGGAAACAATACCGATCTGATTGCAAAACAAAAACAAAACAAAATTATCGTTTGAATTTAAACCACATTCTCGACAAAAAAAACTATAGCTACATCACTTTAGTTCCCAAAAAAAATAATAGTACGAACAAACTGCGCGGCAATTTATTGATGCGCCCATAAAGGCAGTATTATTTTAGACGCGTGTCCCAGGGTGAATCTCAATGCGTACTATTTTCTTTTTTACTCCAGCGGGTAAAAACGTATTGGGAGAAGAATAACACTACTGATACTAGTCTCATCTCGTAAATATTTTTGCATTTGCGTTCTTGTTTACTTACCTACTGATTTATGAAGCATATTTACACACCTGATGACAAGTTCCCATTTCCGTAACTTGTGTATTCCGTACTATAAGCATAGGCGTCATGTGACTCTATTTAAGATTTTTTGGTATAAACATCGAAGGAGGGGAAGTACTAGCTAAAAAAATGGTTGAAAATAGATCACTCATGTCGTGCATCTACGTTAAAAAAATTTGATGTTTGCAATTTTTTTCATTTAATAGGTAAAATTAAATTATTTATTTATTATTATTATTATTTGAAAGGCAATTGTTCTCGTCAACCACCCTTCACTTTCCTCCACTCTCCCACATGCCTTATTAAGAATTAATTCTGAAGTTTTAACCACTCAAATAAATTATAATTTTGCTTGTATGATTCACGGTAATTAGCAGGTTAACACCGGTAACAACCGTGTCAGTGATTAAAAATTAATTAGCCGACACAGCAGTGAATTTCTTGTAGAAAATGTAGCTTAAGCATGTTAACATTATCACAAATGTATGTTGTAGTTTTAAAAACATTTTTTGAGCCATACTAAAACTTTTTTTGCGGTAATATGATTTTTTGTCGGTCGTAGGAAAGAAACAGATTTTATTTTCATAGTTTGTAATTTTTTCGGTTATTATCATCTCTAGTTCACACCCCACATCATGGGACAACTAGCAATAGGTCTGGTTGAAGTTAATTTTACTATTATACATGTTATGACGCTCAATGTCATTAGTTCAGTACTGTACAATTCCCATAGGTAGTTGTGTTAATATCGGTAAAGGTTCGCACTTATGCTAACTCTTATAAAGAGAATGTTCCTTGGTAATATTCGGTTTTGCACCCGGAGTTCTCCTCTTAAGGATGTTCAAGTGCGATAAAATCGTCATTTTATATTTTTATGAAATAATACTAGTTTTATAGACGATACTTGTGAGTACAGTTTCCTCTTAAGAAACCGTTTTAGCTAGCATAGTTTTCTTATAACGGTGCGTCAAAGTAAAAATTTGCATTTATTTATTTACTTTATTTATTTTTTATAAGTGTTTCGTAGATCCCATGTTGAGCATTTGCTCGGGATATGAAACTTGTCATGTACAATATCAAACATGCTGACATCATGATATATATACAAATATGTTTAAAATTAACTGACAAATATTGCATAAAAGTTCACAATTCAGAGAATCTCAATATTTACATAACACACAATATCATAAACACATTCTTTCAAGTACTATGAGTAAACAATAACATAAACTTATAAACAAAACAATACAAAGGCCTTATTTACAATAAAAAAAATTGCATGTTGCGCTGCCATGCAAAAAGTAAAAATCAATTAACTTACTTAAATGAAATAATTTACGGTAAACTAACAACCGCTTACTGTCCCATAGTAAAAATTGTTCGGCGGGAACCTTGCACGCTATATCAGAGCTTGGCTCTTTGAGGCGATGTGGCAGTTGATGCATGTTTCAAGATCGCTCTTATATCTCCGTCAATTCTGAGCCTCTAACGAGCAGGTAGGCGGCGCCCTTAAGCGGCAGCATAACTCTGACCCATTAACGACAC
This sequence comes from Medauroidea extradentata, assembly GCA_003012365.1. Taxonomy (NCBI): domain Eukaryota; kingdom Metazoa; phylum Arthropoda; class Insecta; order Phasmatodea; family Phasmatidae; genus Medauroidea; species Medauroidea extradentata. The sequence continues at coordinate 36,039 of PNEQ01086027.1, read as the reverse complement.
CGACGCAACTAGCGGCAGGAACCTTCCCTTGCCAAACTTGTCCATATAATTCTAGTGTTATTTTAACCTGAAGTAGAAATAACCTTAAATCTGGTGCTGTGACAAACAGTATCACGAGAATGGCGTCGCAACCTCTGAAGGGACATGTGAAGTTCTGGGATCTTATCGTGACAATACGTGACTTGCTAGCTGCCAAACGTATCGACCACGTGTTCTGATGACCTTCTTATACGGTCACCCGCATTCGGATCAGAGATTAGTCACTAGCCCAGTGCTTATTCATAGTCTTCTCACTACTGACGTCACGCAATCGATTCCAGACCCACGTGCGGGTCGGGGATTTCTTTATCAACCCTGTCGAAGATTCTGTAGTAACATTCTCGGTACGCTTTCGTAGCGTCCGCTTCCATTATTCGGACTATGCTTGAATTAATCTCCATGTTTCCCTGTAAGCCTTAGCTCGTTGGTAAACACGACACATCAAGAATCTTCACAAATTTGTTTTAACACCGAAATGCCAAGAATAAATTAAAAACGTAACCACAGGCCTGAAATTAGTGCGAATTCAAATGAGAAGTTATGTTTTGAAGCAAAAACCATTTCAATATTTCCACTGCTTTAGGAGATAAGTGAGGTTAATTAAAAATGAATTAAGAGCTTTCTAGGACGAATTTCGAAAAATTATAAAAATACTTTTTGGATATTTACTTAAGCATAATTTTAAAGAAAAAATCACCTCACTATTTGAAATGGTTAAGGAGAAATCACGGATTAATGAAAAACACATTTTACGGCTTTTCACCCCCTTAATTTTCGAATTTCGCAAAATCGAAACTTTCTCAGATTTGCATTTCTTTGAGCAATATTATGAAGTTAAAAAATTATGATAGTTTTCCCGGTTAATGATATATCAGGGATTCTTTGAAAACACATTTCCCCCCTTTTCACCACTTTAATTATCGAATTTCGAAAAATCCATTCTTAGTGGGAGCCTACGGGCCAAGGGGAAGCTTCCCCCAAAATGTCATGGTTCAAGGTCCAGCGGTTTGGGCTGCGCGTTGATGAGTGAGTGAGTGTGTCAGTCAGAACACTTAATTTTATATATTAATATTAGTACTTCGATATAAAGAAATATTGATCACACATTCATAATAAAAGAGTATGAATGACAGAGAACCTGGTTAGTAGAGTCTTGGATGAACATCTTGTTGTACAAAAGACACCACGGTTGTAGTGCATGTTTGAGACTGGTTGGAGTTTCCCTTATTCATAAAAAAAAATGTGACTTGTTGCTACGATGTGTAAGTTGTTTGTGTAAATAAAACAGTATTCCCGTTAATCGTCTGCTTAACTAAAAATAAGCGGAGTTTTCTACAGCTGTTTACTTTAGACCTAAAAGGATGGAGATGCAGTGTATGTGAGTTACTATGGTGATTGTGTCAATGTTTATTATATATCATCGTTGAGGAATCCGAAATAACAGAAGCCCTGCATGAAACCACATACCGACTCCTGCGCTACACGTCAGATGTACAACTGGCCACTTACTAGAGCAGTAGATATACAGGATGTACCGGGAGGAAAGGGAAATATTCTGGGAGGTGATAGTACTGGTCACTGTGATCAAAAAGTCCATATGAACATGGGGTCAATATGAAACTGTTGTTGAGATAGCCCCATTTGAATATAAACACTTATAAGCTCTAAAATTACCGTTGTTGTTTTATTTGCATACACAGCTAACCGACTAATGTACAGTGTAAACTTGTACGTTGTGTTTGACATCACATGAAACAAAATTATTGTGTATTGTAATCTTGTTATTACAGCTATGAAAAATATATATTAGTGTGTTATTCAATATGTATTACAATTTCCTTGCAACTGAAACTGGGAACATAACTCCAAATAAAATAATAACGATACTTTTAGAGCTTATCAATGTTTACATTCAAATAGGACTACCTCGACAACCGTCCCATATTGACCCCACGTTCACGTGAACTTGTTTGATCACAAAATGGCCAGTACTATTACCTCCCATAATATTACCCTTTCCTCCCGGGACACTCTGTATAACAAGCAGCTATGCAGATAGGGATAGAGTAGATACCAGGGACGTAAGGAGTGCAGGCTGAAAGGGGTTGCAGCTCCTGCAATTCAAATTATCGTATTTTTTATCTTTAGAAGTTATAATTGTTCACCAAACGAAGTTATGTACTTCAACATATTACCACTTATGCTTGCTGTATATTCTTTGTTTGGGTTCAAAAAGTGCATGAATACGCAGTTTTGTACCTGAAAAATCAAAATTTTACCGGTAAAAGTCCCCCCATACCAGCTTTTAACTAGGGATTTCTGCAAATTATCTGACTTTGTATATATATATATACACACACACATATATATACCCGCTTAAAGTTTAAGATTTTTATACATCTGTCCTTGCAGCCATAAAAATTAATATATTCCACTCTACGGCGTTGCTACATATTTTAACCAATTTAATTAAAGGGCAACTATGCCATTCTTACAGGTAACAAAATTGTTTTAAATGTTTGGGTGTCTTCACTGTGTGTCATTAATCAGAGTTGTGTAACACTCGTTATCAGCGATCTGAAAGTCGTAGAATGTCGCCAGCAGAACTAGTTTGATTGATCGTTCATATCTTTCTACCGTCCAAATAATGTGGGGGACGATTCCTAAGTGACGACCTTGAAGTAATTTCCTAATTTACTGATCAGATTAAATCGCACGGGCTGGAGAGTAGAAATAATGGTTCAGCACTCCCAAGATAGGCTTCGTTTGTGTGTGTGAGGCATGAGTGGTAAGGTTGCCGTTGACCGACGTATGTAATGCATTGTCGCCTCTCCGCGCAAACCACTCAGCTGATGTACAGTGCTTTACTGTTTGTCTTGCTCCTATGACCACGTTATTTTATTTGTTGGGAAGCGACGTTCAAAGTTTAACGCTTGTTTCTATAGTTTTGTTATTCTAATCCGGTTTTTTTTTTCTTTCCAAATTTTGTAGTCCGGAAAAGCCACTTTTGGCCATTTTGAGGGACCCAAAAATGATGCTTCTAATAAACGTGCCGAATTTTTAGAACTATAGCGACATAATTTGAAGTGTGTGTTATTTTTGTAGACACGCAAATACAATGCGCGTTAAGTAGTTTCGTAAAACAAATTGCCGTAACTCGCTGCATTGCATTTGAGGCGGACGTCTGGAGGCCCCTTAAGGACTATATTCCTACCTCTGAGACCTTGCGGGAGCAAGGACAGGGACTTAGGCCTACATGTTAAATTAAATAATGTGACTCAGTCAGTATCTGTTGAACCTACGTATATGCCACCACTGACTTTTTTTTCCGGTGCTGTCCTCGTTGTTATTATGCTGTTTTTCAGCACTTTGGAAACTATGAGCAAATGACATGGCAATAAAATGCTCGAAAACGCATACTCATACTTGTTTTCCATTATTTAAATTCCTGTAGTAACATTCTACTCTCCTCAACGTAGGAAATGATTTGTCTCCGAAATCGGTGTCTTGAAGGGTAACTGAGCACCGCCGAATATAATTTAACATGTAAATCTCTAAGTCAAGCCAGAACTGAGTGTTAGGCAGCTTCCTTAATAGCAAGTTCTTGGGAGGTGGTGAAAATTTCACCCGGGGGACAGAGGGAGGGTATCGAGCAACTGTAGAATGCGAACACGGGGGAAACGGGAGAACACCGAGGAAACCAAAGCAGTGTCTACCACATTTCACACTATGAATCGAATCCGAAATCACATTGGTGTGAGGCAAGTGCTGTGACCATTGCACTACTTTTGCTCATACGGACTGGGGTCATGAGTTCGGTGTTAACAGCATTTCTCAGCTACATTGTTTAGTCAACATCATGCAACTGGCGAAGCGTGGTCGTATTCAATGTCAAGCGGTATAAATATCCGACTATGTATACACTTTGAGCATGTGGCAGTTGTGCTGTGGGGACAATAGTTGTATTACTAGAGAATCAGTTATTCGCCTCTTCACACTACTGACGGTGGATCTTGTTCCTGTCGGTCTAACGGTTCTACAAACATCTGCCACCTAATAAATGCATTTTCAAAACAAATAAAAAGGGGCACGGTTACTTTGCAGAGTAAAGGTAGTGAGCAAACAATTGGACAGTGACTAATCGTGTCCTTCTCACTACTACGCAAGTGCAGCAGAGAGCGAGAGAGAGAGAGAGAGACCCAAATGGCCGCTAATTGTAGGAACTACGAGGCAAGTGTGATGAGTGAGCAAGACTCGGCATTAGTTTACATGCGTACACAGATCTCGAGTGCAGAAAACAGTTACAAGCTCATGACTCATTAGTGGTTATTCTCGCCTCTAGGCACCACCGGAAAAATGTGTGGGTTCAATGACCTATATGCTAACCTTCAAGAATATCTGTATACTCGGGTAAACAGCAATTTCTCAATGGTAGGGCCCGATAGTTTTCGCGAAAAGATTTTTTCCCCACTTTACATGCACACCTGCAGCTCAACTTCATGGCTATTGACAGAGTGTTTTTGTGCAAAGTCATTATTCATTTGACTGTGCCAATCAGTACACGGATAACTGTCACACATCACGTCTGTGATTTGCGGGTTTAACTTCCACACTCTGGGTGTTACGGCATCCAATCACTGACCACATAGCAGATATGCAGATGCGCACGTAAGGCACTGAAACAAAGTGCTGCAAAATTCTTTTTGCGAAAATTACTGGGCTCTACTCATTGGCTGCTCGATGACACAGTGGTACCACACGTTTGGGCCTGAAATTCGCTGTATCTTTATTATTGGCTCAACGCCCTCCAGGATGTGTCCAATTAATCATGGGTCAACTGCGAACGTGACACGAGCTTAGAGTAGCTTGAATTCTAGCCTGTACCCAAACAAAAACGCAAAAATTTCAGTTCCCATCTAATTATTGTCCGCAAGAAAATTTCGCGAATATTTCAGATCCTTACGAATGTCACACGTCTTGTCAAGCTGCCATAATAGTTGCTGTTCTGCACAAGCGGCTTCTCTATGCTCGGTCCAGCTGATACGTCGCCTTGTAGGGGGACTAGTGACCCGGAGGCAAGGCCGACCAGGGTGCCTTCCACGCGGCGAGCAAGGTTGCGCCGGAATCTCCAGTGTGTGGGACTTCCTGGAATGTGCGGTGGGCGAAGTCGCCTGCCTGGAAGCCACGCTACAACATGCAAACTACTTAGCTCTATACAACCTGTGACTCTCGCAGGCCACGTAACGCCGCCTTCGTATCCATGACGAGAATTTCCGTTTGTGTCATCGCACAGCTTTTACAGTCGAGCACTTCTTGGAAGCTACCTATACGAAGTCCAGTCTGTCGTCGAATTAAACTCAACCTGATTGGCACAGTCAAATGAGCGACGTCTCTTCCAGTAATCTGGTGGTTTCTCAGTTCTATACACACTCGGTGTATGCAGCAGTAATCACTGGCAACCGTGCAAATGGGTGTAACAGAACGTTACGAGTTAGCTGTAAGGCATGTATTATATATACGGTAGACGTCCGCTGCACAACTATATCTGAGAGGCCTACGTGTATACGGGTAGTTAAATAGGTACAGTTGACAACGAACGCAGTTTATCTGGTAACAGATTCACCACACGCCACTGATCTCTACACAAAGGCATGCTGTCAATAACCAAGAAGTGGAGCTACAGTTGAATGCATACGGCACTGTAACAAAGGTCGTGCAAAACTCTTTCCGCACGAATCAAGAATCCATAGAAACAGGTGTACCTTGCCCAATACATAGAGGCACGAGTATTTCGTGTATTGATTGTAGATCACGTTGAACGCCAATATCCTCGCCAATATCATCGTAACTTCTGTGATTAGACGACATATGTTTTGACACACCTTTGGAGGTTGCAAGCCAGTAGTAAATAATAAAATGTTCCTGGGGCTACCCACTTGTACGGTTAGGAGCCTATGGATATTTGACTTTGGCCAGTGTGTGTATAGGACTGAGAAGTCTAAACTGCTGCCAGATTACTACGCGAAATACTCGTGCCTCTACCAATATATTTTGCGTCCCCGTACATCGTATCTAGAGGCTGGAAAAATTCACGGATTCAATTACCTGTAGGCTAGCCTTAAGAATATCCAATACCCGTGTCCTTAAGTTGGCAGCAGTTGCTCGCTGATACAGCGACACCATATGATCGGATCTGCAATTAGTTGCTAATTTATTCAGTGGTGTTCGGGTAAAGTGGTATAAGTAGAGACAGAAAATTTTTGCGAATAGAATTTTTCAACAAATTGTTTGGACGTCCCTTGCGCATCTGCAACACTGCTTCATGGTTATTGGGCAGCGTGTGTTTGTGCACATGCGTCGCCCAATCGACTAAGCAAATCAGGTTTAAGTTAATGTGACACAACACGTCTCTGATTAGCGGTTAGAAATCACGACGCCTCAAGAGTATAAACATCCAATCACTGACCGTGAAGCATAGCTACAGTTGTGCGCGGAATTTATTGAAAGAATGTGTTGCAAATTCTTTTTGCGAAAATTTCTGATCTCTACTTATACCACTTTACCCCAACACCACTGTATTATAGGATACAGGATATCTCAGATTAGTCAAAAGCTACTTGCGACAGTGAAAAAAAAATTTAAAGCAGCTTATATTCTATCCTGTACCCAAACGAAAACGAGAGTTCTTCAAGTCCCTGATTATAGAGAGACTGATTTTTTGTGAAAATAATTTAACACTGTCTTATTTAAATGCTTTACGTTCCTGCAGTCCTGCTTCATGGTCATTGATTGCATGTTTTTTTAACTGTCATAGATTTGGAGTTGTGTCTGAAAATCACGTAAGTGTGGTGTTAACATTAGCCGGAGTCTCATTGGTGCAGTCGAATCAGCGACGTCTCTACACAAAGACTCCTTGGCAATAACCGTGATTCACAACTACAGATGTTCACGTAAGACGTTGAAACAAGTTGGTGTAAATTTCCTTCAGCCAAAAAACAGTCGCTCCAGCAGTAGCAATATCTCTGTCGAAAACAATATTTTCGTCAGTGTACCGGATAATTTCGCGAATAAATTTCAGCAACAGATGGTAAGGTAAATGGGCTTCGCCTCGTCGACAACGAGGTCATTAAAGACGCGACACACAACTTGGCACAATGACAGAATCTAGGAGAGTAGTCGGCCGTGAACAATTCCAACAATCGCCTGGAGCGACTTTGGAAAACTGTGGAAAACCTGAGTCAGAATCCTCCCGATTGCGAGTCCAATGTGTTACCGTTGCACCACCTCGCTCAGTTCCAGAACAGGATAAATTTCAAACATGTGTACATGTCAGTTAATTTTGTACTTGGATTACGGTTAATCAGACACGCTCTCATCTTCTTCCTGGCGATAAACAAACGCGTAGCGAATCAAGGAGAGAATCCCATGTTACCTGGTATCGTGTAAAACTGCTTACCTGCCGCGGCAGTAGCCAATCAAAGACCTGCTGATTGTAGAATGTGCACAACATTTATGTGAATTGTGTCTGCAGGTCGTTGAACTCGTGAAATTTCCATATCCCTATTTACTATGTACTAACACGAGTCAAAATATTAATAAGTATTTTTTTTTCTCTTAATAGCCTAATATTCCACCGTTTCTGTCGGTTATCCATCGCCCCTCACTCCCCCTTCTCTACCCCCGTCCATCACCATTCTGGGCTCCAGGCTGACTGCTCTCTTGTCATTTTCCGTCCCTGAATGTCACGAGTAGGCTTGGTGACGTGCTACATGAGTCACTCGAACGATTGACGCCGACCACTGTGCTAAAGTCCTATCATGACGTTACACGTGGACAGAACTTCAGCACATGTGAAGCGAAAACATATCGCATACAGCCGAGCTACAGTATAGCGTGGACGTAAACAATCCCTCCCTCAGAGTTTTTTTTCTGGTGTGTTGGTCAACACGTTGTCAACCAGTAACAGTATTGGTACATTTAAGTTGAAAAACAAAAATAAACACTTGTTCAACGCACTACATGTAAAGTTAATCCTGGGCTACATTGGAGACGAAAGTATAGGTGACAAAATGCTGTGCACAATGTGGCAACACTGCACGAAGATAGTCCCCTCTTGCTCCCCACGTCCAGGTATTATTTCATGTACGTTACGTCAAATCAACGTAGAATCATGTTTGGGCTACTCGGGATTTGAACCTGCACTGATAATATGCAGGTCTATACAGTAGTAGTAAGATAAGCAAGACACGTGTGGAGCGCAAGAGGGAACTAAGTACAGTGCTTTGTTGCCATTATGCACATAAAATGTCACCGCGCAACATTTTGCCACTTACATTTTCATCTCCAATTTAGCCCAGCATTCATGTAATTATCAATGTAATTTTTTTTACAAACACATTTGCCTGCGTGGTGACGATAATGGAAGTTCAAGTTTTCGTCAAACATATGCCTACTTTATTACAACAGTAAATGTTGAATACGTTGACTTATTGGAAAAAAAATTCACACAATACGTAGGAAGATTTGTTTACTTGAAACTACATACTGTGTAGAGTCTAGATGACACACAATGCTTCGGGAAAACAACATATTTTTTTTCTTGTTGTACACCGTTGTTTATAGCTAAGGATGATGTTAGTAGAGGGGAGCAGGTCCAAGAAACTGCAGAGATTTCAATCAGGGTAGGAGAGGGTTGATGATCGGGGCGGAAAGGGTCTCGGAAGTTGTTGGCTGCCGAGAGGGGGAAGGGAAGTGGGGAGTAATTTAGCATGACGCAGTTGGCAGCCCCATCTGACGTGACTCACGCCACACCGGCTGCAGTTCACAGGCCCTGGCACGGTCGCCTTTTCTGCCCCATTTTCTCTCGTTTCTCCCGCACGTAAACACGTCGCGCTATCATAATGGGCTCGCCTGACGCCGAGATAAAAACATACCGCCCAAGTTTTAACTATTACGCTCTTTATCTTCAACAGCATTTCACTTTCCCAATACTTTTACTGGCGAATAGGAGCTTCGGGTGGTTTAGAAAGAACTTAGGTTTCAGTCCGCGTTTTAGCCATGTGCAAAACATTCTTATCGCCCCCCTCCCCCACCACAGCTATATGAAATAGCAAAATTGGGATAAAATAAAGTATCAAACATATTTGTTAATAAGTTTTATTTTCAAGTTAAGGAAGACTTAGCAGATAAACTGAGTCAAGAATCATACTACAGGTTTTTAATTCCTGACTGCTCCACACCACACACTCGCAGGGCGTCATTTTTAATGTTTTTTTTTCGGGGGAAATCCCAGGAAAAGAAGACGTTAATAGCGGATTTTCGTGAATGTTGTAGAGCCACGATTTTATGGCGAAAAGATTTTTGCAACATTTGGTTTCGATGCGTCATGTGCACACCTGCAGCTCTGCTATATCGTCTATGATTGGATTATTTTACTCTCACTGGCTTTGTCAAATTATAGACGTACAGACTCACAATAATCTTATTCTGATTGGTGCAGTCAAATGAGAAACGTGTCTGAACAAAGACACGCTACCAATAACCTTGAAACAGAACTCCCGATGTGCACGTGAGTCACTGAAACAAAGTGTGGCAAAAATCTTTTCGCGACAAAATCGTGGCCCTATGTATATGTTATGGTTAGAGATGATGGTATATCGCGAAAATGTTTTGTGCCAAGATAGTCTTGAAAACACTGACACAACGTAGCTGTCTGCAGACCAATACCAGGCATCCAATATTACAATATCGGGATTCTTATTGGCTCAGTCAAATAGGGCAACAGCTCCACGTACAATCTAAAGCCAGTAATCTTCTGGTAAGCTGGACGTGTATTGAAATCCATCAAACAGTCAACTTTTCCCGCGATAAACCATCATCTCTAGTTATGGTAAATTGTGTGCGCTTTATTTTTTGTCTGTACAAGCTTTGTCGTGAAATGCGCCGTTTTCGATTTATTAATTTTTTCCACAATTTTCCGGAACAAATTCCGAAAAAAAAAAAAAAAAAAAATGAAAACCGGAAGGTGGATTTCGACTATGTTGTTACACGAATTTTTCTGCGAATTTTAATATAAAAAACATTTCTTGCAATTTGTCTCTAAATCTACCCCCTTATCTTTCTTGGACTATAAGATTAGATTCTATAGTTTATTGCAATTAAAATGTTAACATAATGGCAAGGTTAAGTAGGGCAACCCAGTCAAATATCACCTGTGTGCCACAATGAAAGTACGTGTTGCTGCTCAGGTCTATGCTAGTAAACGACTGTTTTTCCCTCTCACATTGTTCTTGCTGGTTTATGCGCTGTATCAGTTTTACGTCGATCTCTTACTCACACGAGGTGATACCTAAGCACAAGTCTGAAAACTAAATTTCCTACACTGAGAAGTTACTAAGCTGTTTAAATTTATAAAAAAAAAAATGCTCCAAAACAAAATAAACGGAACTTTCAACTCCAACATGGCTTCCCATTTAGTATATCTCCGCGGAATTTGCATTTTCCTTGCCAACATGGCGTTAACAACCACCTAACAGACCCGACGCTCTGCTTATAGAATTCATGGAGTAAATTTCTGATGAGACCTGCAGGTTGCAACATCTTATACCTAGAGACACTGGTAAATCGCGAGGAAAGTTGATTGTCTGATATGTTCCAACATGCTATGTAGAACACTGAACCTATATTGGCTCTATCGTTTATAAGAAGCACTGTGTCCTTCTTCAACAGACCCAATTACAACTGTACATTTTAAACACAGAACGTGTGTGATTTGCCAGAAAACTGTTCACACGTATCACCATTGAGATACTACAGTTTATTGGAAACTATGTTAAATATTTTCGCGATTTTACAGCGTCTCTACTTATACCTACGGAACTGAAAATTGCACGAGTTCAGTAACCTACATGTTAGAATCCACTGCCCTGTGCACACTCAACCCCCGCCTATATGTGCACTGTCTGCTGTAACAGTGAGTTGTAGCTGTTGAAAAAATGGTCGGGGCTGGCGTTTATATAGGACAGTGATTCTAACATGCAAGTCACTGAACTGGCGAATTGTTCCTTTCCATACTTAGAGACGTGAATACTTCGCGTTATATTTGGCGACATTGACTAGAATTAACTGCGCCACATGATGTGTAGAGAGCTGGAAATGTCGCGGGTTCAACGACCAGCCGGCTAGACTCCACAGTCCTATGTACATTCTGTCGTTGTCTGCTTGTTCATTTGCTGCTGCTCCAATTAGTGGTCATATGTACATCTGGCACGGTAGCGTGGAGTTAGCAGGTTAGCTGTTGGTACTTAACCATCAAGTCCGAGTTTTTGCCGTGGTAATTAAATCACAAAATTAAATACGTGTACAATAGACGGAAGTATAGCGTATTCTCAAATAAATTCGCGAAATTCCCGGGTCTCTAACAATAATGCAAAACTTTTAAGTCCCTAACACAGACTAAATAGTAATACGGATGCGAAATTACGTGACGGTTCGTTTGGAACTGGCGAACTTCGCCAGCCGCGTGTCTGTTTGGCTCCTGCATGTTACGGCAGGTTTCCTGTTGGCCTGGCTGCCGGGTATAGGTCATTCGGAATAAAGTGAGCACTAAAAATTTAACTTTTGAAAAATATCACTAGCCGTTGTTGCATACAATTCAACATTAACTATAGTTGTCTTACTGATTGTGTGGTTGGTAGCGCAACTACACAATATAGTTCCGTTTGTTTTCCTATTTAAATACCACAATACAGAAACAGAATCAAACGAAATTGACGTAATTGTATTTTATATAATACATAAAAAAAATTTATTCAACTGTATCGAGTCATACTGACTGCCCAATTTCATTTTACACGCGCAAACATCAAGTGACGTGTCCAGAGAGGTTAGACACGTCCCGTCGTTAGCCGTTACGCGCGGATATATACGCATTGGCTGAAAGTAGATCTTTAGCAGGGTTTTTTTGAGTGTTCACTTTATTCCGAACTGCCTATAGCAGGGCAGCTGCCTCGCGCTGATTGGCAGTAGGCGTTTCCGCCATGTTGCTGGCTAGGGAAGCCGTCTTGCTGGCGTGTGTGACTGAGTTCGCTGGCCTACCGGCTATTTTCACTTCTGTATTTCTAAATATTCTTTGTCCCGACTAATATTTAGTGACTGGAGAAATTCGCGGATTCACTGTCCTGTAAACTAGCCTCCAAGAATATATGTGCACTCAAGTAAACAGCAGCTGGTCTTTAGCTACTCGTTGACACAGTGATATGGGCCTGCATTAGTTACATTTATATTATTGGCTCAGCGACTTACACGAGGTGTCAAATAAGTCAAGGACCAATTGTGAAAGTTAAACGAACGTACAGTTGCTGGAATTCTAGCTTGTGCTTGAAAGAAAACACGAATTTTTCAGGTCCCTTCTTATACTGTGAAATACCCCTCAACCCCTAGCAGAGGGACCTTTAATATCGAGTTCCTGAAATTTCCATATTTATGGCCGGAAATCTACGTAACTCTGAGGTGAGGTCACTTCCGAAAAGACCGGCGCCAATCATAAGGCAGCTCGATGACGTAATGCTGACTGCTGTTGGCGGCGTCGGGAGCGCCCTGTGCCTCGTACATTTGCATGTAGAACTCAGGTGGTGCGTGGTCGATACTGACGAAGGGTCGTCTCACTGCTGCATCGGACTTAGTTTTATATGCACAGCCACGCCTATTGGTGGACGGGCAACCTTGAACGCCAGACTCCATAATTTAAGGTAAGTCACAGTAAATAGTCCCTGTCGTATGTATGTTTCGTGATTATTTTACCATTTCTGTATATTTTAATTTCCATACTTTAGAAAGGAATGTTTCCAATACGTAGGCTACGCATAGAACATAAAACTGCGTAGCATTATTCTTTATAAAAATCGTGGATGTATTATTTTCTATTTACATACTTGATTTTGCTGGTCGTAACGTTTTTTTTTGTACATTTAACTCTTTGAACAGTATCGTAGAAATCATGTCGGCTTGCTTTGGCAACAAAGTAAGAAACTAAATTTTATCCTTTGTAACGCTGCGTGGCAACAATCTACTCTCGTATGCTCGTCAAACAGACACGGTTGACGGATTCCGACTGCCAACTGAGCTACAAAAAATTCTCTAGGTTAATAATCCGAGCGAGAAACTTTCCACTTCGAAGGGGAATTAAAGAAACTTGTTTATTACGTTCGTTGTTCATGTACGCTTTGCAGATGAAAGTTTATGATGCCTACTGTACTCTATGGGACGCAACTTCCATTCATCTTCATATCAAACCCTTAGCATTATAGTACATTTTGACAAAACAAGCATGACTGTATTTAAACGAGTGCAAATTATTAGGGATGCCTTTCTTTTTCGTGAAAAGATTTATTCGCGAGGTAGGTTCCAGTACCTTTACCTTTCTCAATTTGTTACTAGTCGCGTGAGGTGAGACGTTTCTGATTTGAATTTGCCAATCATACTGAAGGAACTGCGGCGCCGTACACCTGTGATTAACAGTTGTGCCTCCAATAGGAGTATCAGTTGAAATAATCCAGGCATAATATACAGTGTTTTAAACAACAAGTTTCGGAATAATCTCGCGAATTTCTGGTGTCCCAGTTAAAGTACTATATCCCTCTGGTACCAGTTTGATATACATATCGGAATATTGTTAACAAGTGGCGTGTTTGGAGATATTTAATATCGTGAAAAGAATTTTGCATCTACTTGTTTCAGTGTCTACGTGCCTATTTGTAGTTCTTCTTCATAGTTATTGGCAGCTTATCTTTGTGCAAATGCGTCGCTTATGAGACTGTGCCAATAAGATCAAGGTTACTGAGACACCATCCGTCTGTGATTTGCGAGTAGTACGCCAAAACGCTGAGATAAAAAGATCCAATCACTGGTCATGAAGCAAACATACAACTATGCATGTGAGGCATTGAAACTTGTATAGCCTGTTCACTTTAAACTAAGTACTCGGCAGAATTTGTAATTAATAAAATTATTTTTATTGTGCTAATAGATGTTCACTTTTGAGAGTGTTCAAACGTTTACACAGGTTTTTAGTTAAATTGAAGTTTTCGTATCAAAAATAGTAAATATGGCTGCAAAATGGCCGAAAAAAATCATTATTCAGTGCTCACTTTATCGTAAATGGCCTATAAGATCCTTTTCACAAAAAATAAGTGGCCCTATGTGAATGCTCGTGCGTTAATTACTTTGTATACTCCCTGTGTTCATTCAGCGAATTACGAGCGGTGTCAGATATTCCTGCGTTTATTGTCAAGCATGTAAGATGCTCTGTCGACTAGGGAACGCTTCCCTCTTTCGTGACAGTTTACGCCGCTGAGAAAAGATTTCTTCCGCGTGTAACAGCGCTGGGAAAGTACAGCCGTGTTGTGACTAGACTAGACACGACTGAGCATCTGCTCACGGTAGCTTTGTGAATGACGTAAGGCTGAGTGAAGTGAATAGTTCAGGTTCATCGACCCGTCTACCTCCTCTCTCCCCTCTCTAACAAATGTTCCCCTCTCCCAATACCCCTGAGATGTCTCTTGCACCTCGTCAGCCAAGCGTGAAGACAGACACGAGGGTCTAATGGGACCCACTGGATAAAAGAACTGCTGATGGTCTACATGCCATCAGCCTGTCATCCTGGTCATAATGGGGTCATGGAAATTAGCTTTTCCTGCAGCTTGAACTAGAAACGGCAGGACGAACACGAATTCATACAACGCTGTAACTATAAACCACCAAATTTCGCTAATTCATTTGAGAAGACGTTAGATTTCAATCCCCTGTACACATTAACTACTTTTGTGATTGGATCACCGTTTCCTTGAGGACTGCGAACCAATATAAGAGATCTTCAAGTAAACATTCACAAACCATGGTGTATGTACAACTACAGCTCACTGGAGCAGCAGCTAATGTACAAGTAGCTGAAGACATAGTGTACACAGTACTGTGGAGTCCAGCCTTCTGGTCACTGAACCAGCGACATATCCGGGTCTCTGACTGTAACCGTTCTGTAAACTAGGGAGGGGCCTGATCCTTTTCAGCTTGGATTTACGGCAGTGGCGTATCGTCGTCGTGTTCCAAGGCATGTGGTGATATGCACTAGGGGCCCTTGTTTTTCGCGAAAAGAATTTTGCCACAGTTTGTTTCAGTGACTTACGTGCACACCTGCAGTTCTACTTCACAGTTATTGACGGCGCGTCTATGCGAAGAGCCGTAACTCATTTGACTGAGCCAATTACAATAACATTCATTCAACGCCACATGTCCGTTATTTGCCGGAAGAAGCCCAAGGCTCGTGAGAGCTA